>FN648693.1:17766-75216 GCA_000310025.1 Ectocarpus siliculosus | reverse complement strand
GGGCGGTCCCCGCTCTATCCTTGGGCAGGTTGGGCGGCCCCCAGGATTGATGTTAGGTTGTAGGTGCTGCTCCACGACATTGCTGACACATGATGTCGACGAGTCGTAGGAAAGTGGTCAATGTCGCCCCATGCCATCAAGGGTGCCAGCAGGACAACGCGGTAGGGTACCTCGCCATTTGGTCGCATGACGGTGGCCCCGCGCATCTAGTTGAGAGTCATCTGAAACAACTTCGATGTAGCCAGTCGAGGTCTTAGGGTCAATCTCAAAGGGGTGGGGGTTAGCGTTAGCGTTAGTGGTCACCGACGCGGTGTGAGCGTGTGAGTAGTCCTCTACCACGGAGCAATCATTGATGAGATCAGAATAGGTTCACCGGCACGAAGAAGTCATTCTGCGCCCCCCGGGGCGGCGATATCATCACCACAGCGCCGACAGTGGACCAGGCTGGTAAGCGGGTGAAACCGAGACAGAGAATAATAGCCCCTAAAACGCACGCGGCACTCCTACAGAAAAGCAACAGAAACCGCCATGTACAGCGACTTGCCATCCGGGAACCAGGCTGAGCAGGCCAACCACGACCCAGAGTGGAGGGGTTCAGTCATTGGAAGTCCGTAGCATGTTTTTAGGGTGTGACGGCGGTTGGTGGATGGTGGCACTTCGGGTGGATGTGGAAGCGTGTCGGTTCATAAGGCATGCTGGTGGCTGAACACAAGGTGGCCTGGTGACGACGCTTGCCTCTGCGAGATGGTGGTTCGATGAACGGCACAGGTCACAGGTTTCATGTTATGAGTTGTCATGGTTTGAGACGATCGAGGATGAGGTTCAGGGATGGACTCGGTGTCCGATCCGAGAATTTCACATTCAGTGACACATTGTTGGAGTGGTGGTCCGTCACAAGGTGGGATGATGGCGCGGTTTTTGCCATCGTGAGGTTGTTACAACAGTTTGGTGTGTGACACAAGATGGATTATTCTGGTGTTCTGTTCTGTTCTGGTATGAGGTGGTCAAGGTTGAGATTTAGGGATTGATGTGGCTAGTGGTGGAGGCTGGTTGGCTTGATGGCTTTGGCATTGGTGGTGTGGGGTTCACCAAGAAGCATCGTACGATCCATCCATCCCGCCCCCTACTAGCAACTCGAAACAACCTGAAAGCCAAGCACGAGGCACGCGTTGGAGGCGCCTCCCGTTTTTCCCCTGGAGTCCAGACGCTCACCTTGGTCTACATACTCACCCTTTCATCCACCGGTTCGTATACTCACCGCCCACGGTGCCGGTAGGGTAGCGTGGTTGGTGGGTGGTGGGTAAGGCGATCGTAAGGCATTGCACACCCGTGAGGCTTTTCACGCAGAGTAGGCCGCACCACGGTTATCCGTGGGGGCCGGAGTATGGTCCGTGGCCACACGGTGCTGCCGGAGTTCCAGGAAGACCGTAGAGCCGAGTAGAGACTGTGTTACAGTCCGTTTAGTGTCGATGGGTGTACCGTTTTTTTTTTAAGTGGTGGGGATCATAGGTTCAGGTTGTCTCGGCAACGTCGTTTTGTCTTGGTCGCACGCGGAGGCTCCAGTAGTCGGCCTGTTGAACAGTAGCTGCGGACTTTGATGACTGTATGATTGACTGTGGCGGGCATGGTGTCGAGATAACATCAGTGGCGCACACTCGGACACCAATCTTGGCGTCCCCTGTCCCCCTCCAGAGGCAACAAAGCAGCCAGAAACCACACCCAAGGGTTCCCCAATAGTTCCCCCCGAACCGGGTTTTCAGGCGGACTCACCTGCACTACATACTCACCCTTTATCTACGGTTTCACATTCTCATTATGCCTCATGTGGTGGTGCAGTGGCGTGTCAGGGGAAGTACGGGTGCATAACGATATTTGGCGATTGGTAGGACGCACCCCCCCTTGGTGATGATGCCACAACAGTAACATACGACAGCACCGACAGATCCAGGGAGAATGAGGAAACCAGCAGACAGAACAATCGACCCCAACACATCGGTAGTCAGTCCCACACACGACATAGACAAAGTCCGAAAACTAGGTGAAACCGTGCCATGTCATCCCCCGTGCATGGTCACAACAACCCATGTGGCAACCGGTAAGGTCGACAGTATTAGATGGGGAAAGGCCGCGTGATCAACACACGGTCACAGGTGGCGACGGCGCCAGGGGAAAAGAAAGAGGATGGATGCACGACAAAGAACCCCAGATGTTTGATTGTATTTGTGGCACACGATCGGGTGCCCGGGGTCTTTTGGTGGTTCGTGTTCACGTTGTAGTCGGCACTGTGGTGTGGCAGTGTCGGGTCGAGGTTTTGTGGTCAAATGGGTCGTTGTTCGTCGGTGAAGTGCCTTGTGGGTTGGTGCAGGTTGGTGCAGGTTGTGTGGTCATGTCCGGATTTATCGCGGTCCGTGGTGTGCATATTTTGGAATGATCGTCGTTGATTTTTGGAATTAATTGTGGTTTGTTGAAGGCTGGTCTCGGCGTTGTGGCTTGGTGCAAATGACACGAAGCTCGTCGTGGCATAATCCAGACGGTATCGGCGCTGAGGGCGTCCCTCCCCTCTCCACAGGGAACAGGAACAAAAACAAAAACAAGGCACCAGCGAAGGCAGGGTGGGATAGAAATGGCCGGAATATCCGGAACAAGCCTTGAGGTTGGAGGCAGCCCAACAATGGTGGTGTCGTCAGAATGTCGTCGTGTCCGAAGACAGATACTCAGCAACACAAATTCGTACATGAAATGATTAATGAAGCTCGGATTCATATTCATTTTAAGGTTAATCTGCGGGTTTGGTTGTCGACGGGGTTTCACTCAACAGATAAACCATGCTTACTCCTTCCATCAGCTCGAGTCACATGCTCACCAATCGTGCTCGTCATGACGAGAATCCATTGATGGATGGTCTGGTGTGATCCGTATTTCCGCACGTTTGCACGGTGAGCAGAGGAGTGCACCCCACATAACTACAGTGTAGCCCGTAAGAACCGAGCGAAGAAATAACAAATTATGTAAACATCATGCGGCGCACACCACGCCGACACGCGGTATTTGTTTCACGTCCATATCGCGTTTGGGCATAAACAGTACACGGTCATTCTGACGAACACATATTATTCCGAAACCCAAAAGAAGGTGATGTGGGGCGGGTTCAGTCGCCGGTCATCCTGAACGCGCCCAGCTCAAAACAGTTCTATGTTTAGGTGAAGCGATGTGCTTCAGAAGAGAGGTGTTTGTTGTGGTGGTGGTGGGCGTGTACGGCACTGTATAGGCAAATAACCTTCAATCCAAAGACGTTGTGCGTGTCATGAAAAAGAAACAATAAGTTTTAATTTTCCCGACCGTCCATCTCCCCACCACGCACCACGCGTACTCACCTCACATGCTATTATTGTACTCACCCATTGTTACTCTCGGTTCTTCTACTCACCGTAGGTCTTGGGTGTTTTGTTGTGGTGTCCACATGGTGTGAGACACCGATGCTTCCAGGCTGATGGTGGAACCGAGAGAAGAGAAGAAAGCAAGAAAAACAATACCCACACCAATGCATGCACTAATCTGCCCACATCCCCTCGTTAAGTTGGATCCACGTTCATTACCGGATAGTCCCACTTGTAGTACGATGGTGCGGGGGTTTGGTCATGTGCAGTTGGGAAGGTGTCGCCTGCGTGAGTGATTGGTATATATGTGTCGTCGCTGTACAATGTGTACGGGGTTGGTTGAGGATAGCCTGTGAGACCCCATTCCATTTGCTCCTGTATGCCCCCACACAGGGTAATGTTGTTCGTGAGGCTTTGTGGCGGCACGGTGGAGCTTAACAGGTTCACGGGTTAGTTTATTTTATTTTATTGTTTTCCGGTATTGCTCGTGAGAGCGTGGTGTTTTCCGTGTAGGTCGGGGTTGTGTGGGATGTTTTTCTTCGTGTAGCTCCGTAGCTCGTGATTATGTAAATGTGTGGTATTCTCCATACACAAACCTGTTATGAGGAGGGGTGGTATTTTTCGTACAGCATTATGAGGAGGGGTGATGTTCTCCGTGTAACTCTTGGTTGTTTGTTGTTATATTAAGTTACATGCCCTTGTGCCAAGACCAGGAATATAATAAAAATACCCCAAACAAAAAAAACAAAACCCACATAGTATAATTTAGTGCTGCCCCAACTCTCGCTGGCTTGCTTCCTCCAGCTCGCGCTGTTTGTCTACGTTGCTTGCTTCTTTGTGTTATTTTTATCATAGTTTTATTTTTAGAGGGTATGCAGCCATTCCTATGAAAATGCCCGTCCATGGGGAGGCGATGTTAGAAACGTTGGGTCAAACATGGTATTATTGCAGGCAAACAAATGAAGCAGTCAGAACCCACACAGAGCGCGTTGCTGTGTCTATTATACTCACCCTTTCTCCCGCCGAGCCTGCGTCTGGCTGACTTCCACTACAAACGATCCCTTCAGTGGGGGGGGGGAAATGCAACCCATGTGCAGTAAATTTGGTCGCACAGGGGTGCCGCGTACCACCACAGCCAGCCGTAGTTACAGTTAATGTTCTTACAATAACAACAGCTGACTGGTGAGTTGCGGAGCATTTCATTTTTTTCAGTGTCAGCTTGAGCGGGCCCGGGGAAGAGAAAAACCGACCGAGAGCTTACCTCTCTCGTCCCACACGCATTCATTCGTACACACACACCAAGATGACATTCGCCTCGAAAGATGTGATGGGAGCACCGCGCAGTAGAGATCGCGGCTGTGAGCGTAGTGCTCTGAGCGGAACACAAATATATATCCAGGCTGAGACCATCCGAGTCGTTGATGGTTTTATGGGGGCATGGGGAAAAAAGAAAAAACGTTTCTCTTGTTTTTCATATTATTTCTGTTGTTGTTGTGTTTGTCGGATGGGTGCGGGCATGGAGTACGCGCGTGTGTCCGTGGGAGATCGTCGTAGAGGAGGACTCAGTTCATGGACATGAGGGGTCGGTGGGGCTCTCGCAACTAACTGCCAGCTCGTAGTAGGTACATGGGGATTCGGTCGACAGCAGTGGTCGACTCGCAAAATGTTGTGTCCGTTTATGGTACAATATTTTCAGTGTGCTCGGTTGCTGCACGGTGCAACATGTCCGATGTCCATGTAACCCTCCCACAGTTACGCCCGGAGTTCGATTCTCCGTACGTGTACCATCTTACAGAGACAAGGCTACTCTCACCTGCGCAGATCATGGCTAGTCTCTGCGAGTTCGATTGTAGACATGTGCCAAGCGTTCCATCATCAACACAAGCGAGCAAGCAGCGATACTCCATCATCAGGTCAGGCATGCATGCATGTAGGCGTGGTCATGACTCACAGTTGTGATATCAGGTCAATAGCGCTCAGGTCTGGTTCGTTCACAAATGTTTCGTGCTCAGTTTCCGGACACAAAGGTCACTGACAGCTTGGGGGGCGAGATCGCTGCAAGCTGTCATGCGGAGGAACCGTTTCATCATCGCGCGGGGAATGGTAACCAATCGGAATTCTTCCATTGGTTTCCATTATCAGCCCGAGAGACGGTTACATCTTCTCGGGAAACCCCCCTCCGAGCACTTATGCAGTGCCCATCACAGGGACGAGCGCTCCGGGCACTTGTGCCTTGCGTCACAAGTGCCCATCATCGCACTATTTAGAACCGGTGTACGCGGCCGTGCGGAACACATGCTCATGCCAGTCACCACTCCCCTCTCAGATGTAATCCCCATCCAACTCGTCCTACGCACGTACCCAAAAATACCAAGTGCTGCCTTCCAGTGCACCATCTTGGGAGACGCGCAATACCGCGCTACTGCTCGTACTGCATTCGCGATGTCAGGCCTGGTTTGAGTGGCCTACCACATACATTAGGGATCCTACCAACTCGCGAAAAGGGACATCAGCACACGCTTCGTTCTCGTCAAAGCTTCATGCTCACAGGCAAGGGCACACTCTTCCCCCACTCAACACCGTACTCTGCAGCCAACTCTTCTGCAAACCTTTGCTGCGAGATCCTCAAAAGCCCTCTCTCTAGATCTCCCTGGCAAAAGCACGCGGAGTACCACCTCAACTCCCAAGGTACTTCACCGGGACCATCTCGTTGAGGTCTCTGCCAAACTTGTCACATCTCTCCTTCTGCCCTACGGCAAAAATGTCATCCACGTGGACCACGATAATCATGATCACACATCCATCCTCCATAAATCGAAAAACACATGCATCTGCCAAACATTGCGCACATCCTAAAAGTAACAAACACCTCGTCAGGTGCGCATGCCATTGTCGTGATGCCTGCTTCAAACCGTACAGACTCTTGCACAGCTTCACGATCAGTCCAGATAACCTACCACAACCTTGCGGGAGACGCATGAAAACATCCTCTTCAAGCTCAGACTGCACAAATGCAAGCTGAATATCGAAATGGCACAAGTCAAGGTTCTGCTCACATGCCAATGCTGCCAACAAACGCACAATAGACACGGATACGGTGGGTGCAAACAATTCTCCAAAATCAATCGAAGCCCTCTGCATGTCCCCCCGCGCTACAAGCCTTGCCTTGAATTTCGTCGGCCATCCGTACTCGTCTGCCTTACAGTTGAATACCCACTTGGCGTTGATGAAGTTTTCTACTGGTTGCTACATCGGACTAAAAGTACCTGCATCCAACAGACCGAAAAACTCCTTGAACGTTTTCGGCACTCGGAGATCGCTGGCTAGGCAGTGAGGAAGGTCCGGCGTCTTGTCAGGAGGGCGTTTGGCACGAAGAGTAGCTTCCACATCCTCGCGGGTGGCGAACATTGCTGCGAACATGTGCAGGCCCCCCGGCCCTCCAGCTCCTGCGCCCCCCCCGCTCCCATGGCCTGCTAAATTCGTATCTTGCGGCGGTGGGGGAGCGGGAGGGGCGACGCTGGCGGACGGTGGCAGGTCTCGACGTCCTTGATCGATGGCCCCCCGGGTGGCGAGCGACGAGACGAGTGCATCCTTGCCCATCATCGATAGCAGCCCAAGGCGGTGTCGGAGAGCGGTGCCGCCACCTGACGGCGACGGCGGTTGCTGTTGCTCATCCATGAAGCGCACTCGGTCGCCGCGCGTACGACCATATACTCTGGTTTCCTTCTCGCCCAACTCTCTGACGGCTCGCTGTGAAAGCGGCGGGTGATCGGGAGCGGGAGCGGCGGCGCTTGCGGGCGGTGGTGTCGGCGGTGGACGGGGCGGCGTGGCTGCGGTGGACGGCGGCGCACTCGACGACGCCGTGGAGATCGGCGACGCGGCTCCGGACCCTGTGAAGATCGGCGGAGAAGCGGGCGGCGGCGAAGCGGTGGTCGCTGTGGGCGGGGTGTAGGTGTACGTCTGCGATGTCCATGGCGGTGGCGGTGCTGCAGCGGCTGCAGGAACGGCGGCGGCCGGCGAGGGCGCCGCGGTGACCGAAGAACCCCCTCCGCCGGCCGGTACCGGCGCCGGCACGGCGGTGCGGCGGTTGATCCACACGACGTTGATGGACAGGCAGATCCTTCCGGTGTCGGCGCGGAGAACGACGGCAGTGGCGGCAGAGTGGTTGCGCGCTCCGTGCAGGCAGAAGCAACGCACGGATTGGACGTCCGCCTTGCTGGCGGGCTTCACGCGCATCATCCCCTCCTGGAAAAAGGGAACGACCTTGAGCGGCGGTTTGCGTCCGAAGAAGGCCTCGAACGGCGACATCCAGGCCGGGTTGGCCGACGTCGCGGAACGGTTGAAGCAGCCAGAGGCCCAGATCGCCGATGCAAGCCACAGCCGGTGTCCGTTGGCGTCCATACCGGGGGTAGAGGCGAGGTCGACGTGGCCCATGGAGAGGACGTGGCGGCGGGCGGCGTGGCCCCCCTTCATAGCGCGCCAGATTGCGCTCTCGACGACCGCATTCTGCTTCGGGGTGTCGGGCGCGGTGTACTCGCGCCGGATGCCAGCGGCGTCACAGAACGCGACGAAGGCGGCACTGGTGAACTCCCACCGTTGTCCATGCGGAAACACCCCGGAGTGCCGTTGCCGTTCAGGTCGGCGAGGAAGCGCCGCGGGTACGTCAGGGTGTTGCTCTTGGTCCGCATGCCGTACGCCCGTTGCCACCGCGACGCGCTGTCCACGAACATGATCAGGTAACGGGAACCGTCGAACGCCTCAGAGTACGGGCCGGTGATGTCGATGTGCACCTTGCCGAACGGTACCGCCGCGCGGGTGACTCCACGCCGCGGCACCGGGGCCCTCCTGCCCTTCGCCTCGATGCAGCCGACGCATGGCTGCAGTTCCCCCACCAATTGAACACCCTGCTAGTTGGCGGTTTCCCTCATCAAGAATTCATTCACGTGGCCGGTGGAAGCGTGGAACAAATTAATGTCGATGGTGGACGTGGGTTTTCCTATAGTGAACGCTGGACCACCGGGGGCGATAATCGTCAAAGCATGGGAAAGGGAGGGGGGACCTACATCTTGCTGCACACGGCACTCGACAACAAAGTCTCTGAGCACGTCCAACTCATCTTGCATCACAGCGAACGCAACGGGGGGCTTCACGGACTCACACACGCCTAATGGGTCGGGATAAAAGTCACCCGGTGGGACCGAGTCTTGTCCGTTCATCAAGCCTACATCCAAGAACATACTCATGTCCATCAAAGGCAAATTATCCTGGGACTCAAGGGGCATGAAATCTATCTCTCGCGACACATTCGGGTTCACGACTGAGGGGGACAGGACGTCGGATGAGGCGATGGCTGCGGCTAGGACCGGTTGAAAATCTCGGATCGACGGAGACACTAAATCAACATCGATAGACGGGGTAGCATCGCTCGGAGGTACTACACCGGAAGTGGTGGACGGGATGCTCGAAGTCGAAGGTACGACACCGGCGGGACCGATGGACGGGAAGCTCGAAGCCGAAGGTACAACACCGGCGGGACCGGTGGACTGGAAGCTGGAACTCGGACCGCACCCTGCACCCGATCCTGGAATCTGAGAAGGGGGAGGGGGGGTTTGCGCAAAAAGGCCAGTACCAACACCAGACGGAGACGCTTGCCGGGCAACAGGGGGAGGGACAATGGTAGAGGGGATTACATCACCGTCGTGGTACGAGGGAGGCAAGCGGGTGGCCGATAGAGAGCATCCGATATCCGAATATGCGAAAATAAGCCGACAGCCGAAAAGGTGCACACCCCTCTCATCCAACATTATCCTGTGCTTTTTCTGTGTTTGGTGCAGAGAGAACAAGTTGAACGAAATCCCTGGTACTACGTACACGTCTGTCAATTGGACACAGAAATCCACTTCTCCCGATCGACCTCCTGCCATGTGCAATGCCCGATTGACACTACCCACGCACTCCACGCGCAAAATGAGCACCATTGCTATTCTGATTAATTCTTTGCCGGGGGGAACAGGCGAAATGTTGTACATCTTAGAGCTGTTACTCACAAAATGGTTGCTTGCACCGCTATCAGACCAAAATACCTCCCTACCAGGACTCTACTCGCAACTCTGTGCAGACAAAGCAAAACCAAGATCATCACCACATGCGACACTGCCTACATCACTCGAAACCGAAAGCGAACTCATCTCGTCAGCGGACACAAAGTGTGCCATCAGGGAGTGGAGATGCCCAGGCGGATAGGTTGCTGCTCCGGTAGAAGACGACTGGGGCGGGGCATGGGTGGAGTGCTGCTGCTGCTGCGGCTGCTGCTGCGGCTGAAACGACGGCGGTGGCGGGGGCTGCGGTGGTGGCTGCTGCTGCTGGCAGTACGGTGTCGGAGGCGGGTAGTACGGCTGCTGCTGGTAGTAGTCTGGCGAAGGCTGCTGCTGTTGCTGCTATTGCTGCTGTTGCTGCTCCCTCCCGCCATACTCGGTACCATTCGCGGGCCCCCCGTAGGGCATAGCACTATACGCATGCATCACATTTGCATGCCCGTACGGAGGCCGCCAAGGCGGTTGTGGCGGACGAGGGGGAGCTGAATACCTGTGCTGATGCTGTCCTCCGTAGCCGCTGTGAGGTCCGTGCTGAGGCCCACCGGCCCAGGCCCCCCCACTGTAGCTCGGCTGCTGCGGCGGCGGTCCGTGAAGTTGCTGTTGCTGAGGCTGCTGTTGCTGCGGCTGCTGTTGCTGAGGCTGCTGTTGCTGATGCTGCTGTTGCTGAGGCTGCTGTTGCTGAGGCTGCTGTGGCTGATGCTGCTGTTGTTGAGGCTGCTGCTGCTCCTGCTTCTTCTGACGGTCGCGCTGAGTGTAGCACTGGCGTTGGTGTGGAACGAGTGCGGATGTAGGTAGCAGTGGTCGTTGTCGGCTCCTCTCTCACCTCCTTTCTTGTTTTCTCTCCCCCTGCTCCTGCTCCGACTCCGGGCGCCTCCGTCTCCGTCCTGACCCCCGCCTTTTCCACTCGACCCATTTTGGACACGTCCATCGCGCCGGATGCCACCGGAAGCGACGAACGCGTGCCCCGCGCCATTCTTCGGTTCCCCCTCGCGACGGCAAACCCAGTCCGCATGAGCATCTCGCACAGCCTTTTCGATTGTCTCGCGCGAGGGGGGAATCGGTTTCATAGTCAGAATCTTCTTCTCTACCATATACTCGTCGGAAAGGTGGTATACCATGTGGGCATTGGCATCATCGTCGGAGAAAACAACACCGTGCGAGGCTAGCCTACTGCGCAAAACAGCATATCTCCCAAAGTATTATTGCGGGGTCTCTCCTACTTTCATCTCAAGAGCGTGATGGTGAGATGACAGCCTTTCTTTTTCGGCCCTGGCACGCGGCTCGTAATAGAGGAATATCTTCCAACCTCCACTTGGACTACCATCGGCGATGATCTGGGTGAGGATAGGCATGTATGTTGCAATCGTGATCAGCAGGTTCCACGCCGTAATTGCCTTTTCTACTCTGTCACTCGAATGCACCCTACGCATCTCCTCCATGCTAACTCCTTCTTTCCGACTTGAATCTCTTCTTCAGTCAGCACCACGTCACGCACTCCTTCCTGCGCAAACGTAGCTACCATGTTCGATCGAAAAATCAAAACCTTTGGCTGCTCATCTTCCCCTTGCTTAAATACACCATCCCAAGGCGCTAGGCGCTTAGTCTCAGTCATTCTAACCGTCCCTGCATTAATGGGTACTCTACCCATGTCCCCTGATGAGACGTGAAGTCGACCGGTGAGGGCGTCAGCGAGTGTGCGGGCGATTTCGTCGGTCGTCGGGTTGGCCGATGGTCGCCCCGCGTGTTGCTGGTGCCGATCCTCGTGCTCTCTTCCGGTCCGGACGTCATCTGTCCTCCGCTCCTCGGCTCGTTGCCTCGGAATCTCGGCCAGTTTTGCTTCTACCCTCTGGTTGAGACCAACTCGTTGATCTGGGCGTCCTCCTCTTCTAGTCGGGCGCTCACTCGATCTTGCTCGGTGTCGCTCATCGGTGGCTGCTGCTGATCGCCGTAAAGCGACACTCCAAACTACGCTCGACTCGAATCTCGTAGACGACGTGTCATACGCTAGCGTGATCGATAATTCGGGTGGCTCAGTTGTGTGTGATGAGAGCGTAGAGCAGCTCTGCCATGACGGGCCGTAAGGGTAGGTAAAGACGTGTAGACGTGTTGAAAAACGTGTTGAAAAACGTGTTGTATCAATCGGGGGCGTGCTTGAGCTCGTCATTCCATCACGGCATCAAGTCACGCATAACGCATTAACACCCAGAACGAATCTCCTGAATCTCCACCAATCTACTACACTCCCAATGGGGCTGGGGGCCAACGTCCAGGACGGATGGTGGTGAGTGCCCGGGAGGAAGGAAAGAAGAAGAAGAAGGGGAGAGGATTGGTAGGGGCGGGAAGAAGGGACGGAGTTGGGAGAGGTGAGGAAGTGGTGAAGAATTTCGGCACTCGACGAGCGCGCGGTCCCGTCGGGGGTGAAAGGGACATGTCAGTCCGTAGTCTTGTCTGTCGGACTCGAAAAGCCGAAAAATCGAGGTATACATTCTGTACATAACGATGGAGAAGGGCAACGAGGAAGGCACGAAGAGAGGAAATTGCACCCCTCGTTCGAAGTTCGAAGTCGGTGTGAAAACCGCGGCAAGGAAGGAGTGCGAAGGAAAAAAAAAAAAAGGAGACGTCGACGTTTGCGTCGTGGAACGATCCTTCCGTATAACGCAGGTACTCACCAAAGCAAGACGGGGACCATCGTGAAAGTCAAAGCGCAGGTCATAACCGCGTATGACTCATGCACGGAGAAGTTACCACGGAGACTTATCAACAAGAAGTTTGAAGGCCGGCTGAGAAGGTTTGAAGACACAAATACTTAAGCGACGATGGCAAGCGCAACGTCAAAACTTCACAAGAAGAAAAGTGCATACTTGTACAAAAAATGAAAAGGCCGGATGCCGACCTATCTATGGCTCTCTCGGAATGTAGGGATTCCCACAATTTCCAACAGGTATAATCCACAAGTAAGTACGGACATCTGAAGGTACAGGGTAGAGAGAGATCGGAACGGTTTTTAATGTGAAGACACAACAACAACAACAATGATGAAGGTCGACCCCTCCTGCGTCGTTCGGTGTAAAATGATAAATGCGAAAGATGGATTGCGTAAAGATCCAGCGGTGTTTTTCGGCAGTGGCAAAGAAATATGCAACCACACGTCGCAAAAAATAAAGAAGGTTGAGCGGGATACCGTAGGAAATAGAACACCGCCTTCTCTGTTGTTGCAGGCAGGTTTGCTTCCACAACCCGGGAGTCCAACCCAGTCTTGTATTTCGGCCTACAAGACTCCAATCGACACAAGCACCGGTAGGAGAGTGCGTGGGAGATGCCGTGACAGCACAACTCCACTCTCCTACGACATCTATCTACAGCAGCAGTAGACTGCTGTCGTTGTAGCACCATGTGGAAGATCTCCGAGGGGTCCTCCTGCGCGGTAACGACAACATGGCGAGAGCTCTACGTGTACCTGTCGTCGACACATGTGGCAGCCGTACGACATACGAACGGATGTTTGCATCGCATTGTACTATGGTTCACCGTGACAGGAAGTATCCCATCCAGTTAGGTGGTTGCCTTAGTACGCGGACGTCGTTCGGCGTCTAGTCCATACTGCCTTAGCAAAAACACAGCAGTAATCGAGCTATGCATGCAATTTTTTGCTCTGGTTCACTTTTGCCTCCACAACCCGAGAATCTCACGGCTGTATCTCGACCTACCAGACTCCAATCAACAAACCAGCACTGGCAGAAGTGCGTGGAAGATGCTGTGACAGCACAACTAAGTCGACACTCGTACGACTTCTATGTACAGTCGGCGTCTGGTCCATACTGCTGTAGAAACACAAAAATCGAGCCATCTTTTTTTTTCTTCCATAGTAATAACAAGAAATGTGTCACGTCACGACGACCATCCTGTGAGTATAGACGTAACTACAATTATGTCGGAGGTCTGAGACGCAAGAGTTCAACCATTGTTGCACTCTAGAAGCAAGATGTTTTTTTTCGGTGCATCAGTTCGCGGTCACCTTGAGACTTTTGTTTTCGCCGGCTGTTGCCCGCTGCAGCGGGCCAGTCTCTGGATCACAGCGCCCCTGTCGCGCGCTCGAATCTCCAAAGGCGAGTAGAGTTACAGCACGGTGAATGCACGCAACCACTTTTTCAGTCATTGACCTAGAGGTTGCGGTGCGGTAAATCGGTTTTAGTTGTTTTTAAATGGGGTTTAAACATTTTTTTCGGCCGTCTTCGCCGACGCGGGCGTGCCACTCTCACGATCACAGCGCCCCTGTCGCGAGCTCTAGACTCCAAGGGCGAGCCGAGTTACAGCACCGTGAAGTATGGCTAAATCTCCTGGATCCGGGCGCGTCTACGCACTGGACTTCAAGGGACTGTGATCTCTAAAGAATCACGCAGCTCATTGGACAAGATTTTGGAGAACGTCAACTCATAAATCATGACATATACTTGAAGCACAAGCAACATGTAGTACCTAGCACAGACTTTTTTTTGCCGCATGGTCTCATCTGTAATAGATATCGACAGACTGTCCGCACTATGTGGTATGCGTTGTACGCAGTAGTAGTGCATGCATGCAGCCTGTCGCCTTCTCTCAAGCAACGCGAACTGGAGTATGTGCATCGTGTATTGTCACCGCGCGGATGGTTATTACGTGCGTATATTCCACACACACCCTCCAAGATGCCCATATTCTACAGCTGTAGCTAGGAAGATTGGACAAATCGATGTAGATTGATTGTTGTTGTTGTGGTACGCCACAACTAACTTTAGACTTAACTTGCTTTGTTTCGAGCTTGAACATGCACGCAAATCTCACGGCATCATCAATTGCCGCAAGTGCTGCAAGGTTGGAGGTCTTCTGTAATACTGTGAACACTGCTGTTGTTGTATTGAAGGTGCAGCTGTAGACTGCGCTATATCGTATATATACAGTTAAAACAAGAAAGATAAACTTTTCCTGATACC
This sequence comes from Ectocarpus siliculosus, assembly GCA_000310025.1. Taxonomy (NCBI): domain Eukaryota; class Phaeophyceae; order Ectocarpales; family Ectocarpaceae; genus Ectocarpus; species Ectocarpus siliculosus. Next base: position 60,774 of record FN648693.1, on the reverse strand, counting down.
ACACCGTTTCATGGAATAATTGCTGGAAGTTAGTCAGAAGTTAGAGTATTTGCTGGAAGTTTGTCAGAAGTTAGTCTGTGCAGAGTGAATGAAAGAGTGCACATTTCGTCGACTCCAAGTTAGTCAGAATTTAGTCTGTAAAGCGTGAAACCGTGCTCCAGCCCCACCGGCCCCACCCGGTCACTTTCATTTTCGACACCCTCCCCTCTCATTGCTCATCCCCGCATCGACCTTCAGCGGCGACACAACATGAACGCCCTCTCCTGTCGCTCCCCAGCAAAGCGTAAGTCCACCCAGTCAGAGAGTCGTAGTGGAGAGTCCCGCCGCCCTGTACAAAAGGGCGACCCCAACTGGTCTTGCCCCGGACCCGACTGCGACGACGGCGGTCATCTTTAGCTCATAACAAGCGCGACGGTAAAGGCAAGTTTGCCCCTTGCGACCGTAACAACAACCGCGACGAGGACAGTTGTAGCGTATCCTGCACCATCCTCACCCCGTCGACAACGTACCCAAAGCCGTGCCAGCTCTGCCTCGCCCCGGTGGGAGGTACTCCTTCGCTCGGGATCCCAACCGAACAGGTCAACAGCCGCGGCTACAAAGGTAAAAGCAATTTCTCTCTATAATTATATCAAGTAAATATCCGCCTGATATGTGCCCGAATGTTGTTCAGGTGTCGCATGAAGCCCTGACATGAAACTGCATCGCAACCGCAACCGCTAAATCTCTCCACACCAATGATGCCCTTTTTGCTTGCTGTTGTTGTCAGAGTGGAATAATATCCACGCGGTGTGGCGTCTTTACGCTGGTGCCAACTCTTCCGACGGCAAGAAGTTCAAGCACGTCACCGTATGCGGATAACGCGCAACACGCAGAACTAGCAAGATCTCGCAGACGAAGACGTGCTGGAATCTTAACGGAACGTCGACGTCGCAATGCAAACAATAACACACCACACGACTCAGACCCTGAACTCGATATGATACGTCAACATTTTAGCCGAACGAGGAATCGTGCACCAAGGTTACCTGCACCGAGTCTAGACAGCCATCGCGGTGATGCTAATAACCAAATACGCCTTCGAGTGCAAGACATTGACTCGCAATCGGCACGCCTTTCGAGCTAAAACACACGGATTTGGATGCTCACGTTGCATGGGCGTGCTTACCACCGCATTTTCGACCTCCAACAACATTCATTATGAGAACTATTCCGTGTCGAACAACTCGAGGTTTTACATATACGATTCTGAATTCACACAGAACATTTCATCCCTTAAATTAGACGCAAACATCGCGACAACTTTACGAACGCATGTGTACAACAACATTCCGTGGGCGCAACAACACCGATCTGCTGTAGATAGCATTATTAATCAACCTAACGCCCACCGCGCTGAATCCGCGGACCCTGCGTACATTGAGTTCGCTGAAGTAAGCCGAACAAACGACGGACACGTTGTAGGTGAAAAGGTTTCAGCACCGGAAATTGCAGCTTTAGTCTTCACATCAGGTCAGGAAAACAGCGGATCATGTGCTGTAGTAACTTATCCACGTGACGGTCCTGACGACAAGCCTAGGCTCCTGCCCCTGTGGAGTGCAGCGTACGAAACTCTTCAGTTTCCGATGCTAATGCTCCATGGCTTCGTTCTTACCGGCGCAATAAAAGAGAGGCGACCGTAGCTTACATGTCTCTTTCGTTCGCACCGGGCGAAGCTAGACAAAAATTCACGTACACGCGACTCTTGGCTTCATGTTACACCGGGAACGGCACATTTCTCAAATACAACGCGAACATCTTCACACCGTTCATTCGGTCACCCTGATGCTTCATGCTCTTGGTATGCAGTGCACAGCCTTCACACCTTCCCTTTAAGCCTACATTGTAGTACTGAGGACGAGGGCGCCTCTGCGCCCGAAGTCCGGAGCCCTTGTATATATAACATGGTGGGGTGTCGGCGGCGTGTACTATGTTATCACGCTCGCGGGCTCTTGTCGAGAGCGTGTTGCACAAAGGAGTGACTCGAGTTCCTTTCTTCTTAGAGCGAGTTTAAGGAGTGACAGACGTGAGCAAGAAGAGGCAAAGCCTGCTGCACCAAGTCTGTCTATCATACCCATATATATCTCATCTGCGTAACCCCCTCGGAGATCTCGGAGAATTGTATCCTGCCGGGTACACACACAAACAGTCCCCCTACTCGGTACGAGATACGATCTACGAGATCCTCATACATATCGCCAGGTAAAACGGCAACAAATCTAAAAACCATTCGTCTTTCGTATCCACAAATCATCTCAACTCCCGGATCTATCGAATATTCAAATTTCAGGTTACTACTCCTCCTGATGACTATGGAATTTCACTAAGAGAGTCTTAACAAGTACCCCTGTCGAGAAAATGTCATCACCATATCCTCAAGCAGTCAAAAACAAAGAATTATACTTGGAAAAATACTCCGCAAAGATCAACATTACATCAGAGCCACGTCATAAAGACTCTGGACGGACAACTCTGGCAAAACGCATCAACAAATACTTCGAACAAAATCCTCGTACAAAATTATGTTTCAACTCATTGACCAATTTCAAATAAGCTTCGGAAGCACATAGGCCTCAACCATGTCTTACCAAAACATGCCAAATCCTTCCTCCAATACATCGTTCAGAACAGTCATCAATACCAAATACATGCGGCACAAATAGACAAACGTTAAATAAAAACCCGGCGTTCGAAGACGCCAGAGGAAACTTTCGCCAATTATGCCGTTTCTCAAACATCGAGGCATGGATTTCTTAGCAGCCCCCCTGCTGCAGTATCTCCCAAAACACAACAGCTTAACAGCCCCCCTGCTGCAACAACTCTCGGATCCAAACAACGAGAAATCAAACGAATATCATGAAGTTACCTCCGAACTCCGCGGGGAAAAAGCGGAATCGCGAATAAACAAGAAATGTATTTCTTGTCCTGGCAACGAGGAATCAGACAAGTATCACGAAGTTGCCTCAAACTCCGCAGGTAAACGAGGAATCGCAAACAAACAAGAATTGAGGACGAAGTTGCCTCAAACTCCGCAGGTGAACGCGGAATCGCAAACAAACAAGAATTGAGGACTTCTCCTCATTTTCCGCAGGTAAAACGCGGAAAAAGGAAGGTTTGTTCGAAGAGCAGATAGAATAAACTGGTGTTTATTTTGTAACAGTCGAATTAGAATTTGGCTTCATTTTCTATCGGAAACCCAGGGTCACGGTGTTTGGATTTATTATTGTTGTCTATAGGTGGGGATGTCATTCCGTGATCGAGTCCACGCAGGGGCTGTAGCAAAGTCGGGTAACGTGTGAGAGCTACAGCGCGTGAAGCAACGGAAGGACAGCAGCAGCCGCCTAACGCAGTAGCGGCGGCAGTTTAGGAAATGGACGGGACGGGACGCGGCGCAAGCATTGGGGAAGCGACCAGCGCGCGCTCGGGACCCTCCATATAAGGTGTGTAATCGGGTCCGTGTTCAACATCCGTCGTGTCTGCCGTGTTCCTTCCCGCGTCCCGCTACTCTTGTGACCTCACCGCTGCGTGCATAGCACGGGGGGGGGGAGGGTGCAGTAAGATAAGCGGCGTACCGCAGTCTCTCTCGCCACGCCGTTCAGATAGGTACCCTCCCACACATGGGATGTGGTTCATCCCAACCGAGATGTACTATCGCTGAAAAAATATTTCAACGGAGAAAACGCGCTGCTGTACGTGCCACGATAGCAGCCATCGTACTGCACGGGGTGGGGAAACCTTGCGGCATCGGACATAACCGATCGACCCGCGGCAGTGGGGCACGTGGTGTGTGCTGTCAAGAGTATGCACATGGTGCCGGTGCCTTGTTCTCTGTTTCCCGCGGCTCACTCGGGACTACTTGCCCGTACCTGGTCTGTGCCGCGCACAGACGGGTAAATGTAGCCGAATGCATCGACGATAATATGCTCACGTAAGCTATCGTCTCCACTGATGGCATTGACAAGTCCCACGGAATACAAAGCGGCCGCATGCGTAATTGGAAAGTGCATACAACAGCATTCACGGGAACGGATGAACAGAAGCAGAAACCGTGTTGTTGGCGAGTGGAAGTTAACCGATCTCAACGCAATAAAAAAAATAATAATAATAAAAAAAAAAAAAACGAAAGTCGAAAACGTATCAGCACGGGACGCGCCAACGAGTGGAAATACCTGCGCTGTTGACGAGTAGAGTTAACCGCATTGTGTTGCATGTGTGCTGTAAGCCTTAGCACGGGACGCGCCAACGAGTGGAAGCACCCGCGCTGTTGGCGAGTAGAGTTCACCAAATTCAACGCATCGGAAGGAAAAGGACCACAAATAATGTATCAGTACGGGACGCGCCAATGAGTGGAAGCACCCGTGCTGCATATGTGATGTCAGCCTCAGCACGGGACGCGCCAATGAGTGGAAGCACTCGTGCTGTTGGCGAGTAGAGTTAATCGATCTCACCGAAAAACAAAACAAAAGCCGTACACGTTTCAGCACGGGACGCGCCAATGAGTGGAAGCACCCGTGCTGTTGGCGGGTAGAGTTAACCGCAACGTGTTGCATGTGTGCTGTCAGCCTCAGCACGGGACGCGCCAACGAGTGGAAGCACCCGCGCTGTTGGCGAGTAGAGTTAACCGCATTGTGTTGCATGTGTGCTGTCAGCCTTAGCCACGGGACGCGCCAACGAGTGGAAGCACCCGCGCTGTTGGCGAGTAGAGTTCACCCAAATTCAACGCATCGGAAGGAAAAGGACCGCAAATAATGTATCAGTACGGGACGCGCCAATGAGTGGAAGCACCCGTGCTGCATAGGTGATGTCAGCCTCAGCACGGGACGCGCCAATGAGTGGAAGCACTCGTGCTGTTGGCGAGTAGAGTTAATCGATCTCACCGAAAAACAAAACAAAAGCCGTACACGTTTCAGCACGGGACGCGCCAATGAGTGGAAGCACCCGTGCTGTTGGCGGGTAGAGTTAACCGCAACGTGTTGCATGTGTGCTGTCAGCCTCAGCACGGGACGCGCCAACGAGTGGAAGCACCCGCGCTGTTGGCGAGTAGAGTTAACCGCATTGTGTTGCATGTGTGCTGTCAGCCTTAGCACGGGACGCGCCAACGAGTGGAAGCACCCGCGCTGTTGGCGAGTAGAGTTCACCGAATTCAACGCATCGGAAGGAAAAAGACCACAAATAATGTATCAGTACGGGACGCGCCAATGAGTGGAAGCACCCGTGCTGCATATGTGATGTCAGCCTCAGCACGGGACGCGCCAATGAGTGGAAGCACTCGTGCTGTTGGCGAGTAGAGTTAATCGATCTCACCGGAAAAACAAAAGCCGTACACGTATCAGCACGGGACGCGCCAATGAGTGGAAGCACCCAGGCTGCATATGTGTTGTCAGTTTCAGCAACGGACGCGCCAATGAGTGGAAGCACCCGCGCTGTTGGCAAGTGGAGTTCACCGTATCCAACGCATCGATAAAAACAACAAACACGTATCAGCACGGGACGCGCCAATGAGCGGAAGCACCCGTGTCGCTGCGAACTGGGGTTCCCCGAATCCAAGGTTTAAAAAAATAAAAATCCACCGTTAGTGCTATGAAGAAAAAAAAAAAAAAACACGTCCAAAGTATGTCATCTGCGCACTCTCCATATTGTGAAGTCGCCTGGGCGTCAGCACGGGACGCGCCAATGAGTGAAGCACGCGTGCGGTAGGCGTCTGGTATTACCGTATTGGATAAATAGTAGAGACGGATACTAACCCTTGCGTGACTGGGTTAATTTGATTTTTTGTGTTCATTTTCCCACAACTGGCTCTCTGCCGTCAAAGATCTTCCAAGCATGCGTGTACACCCATAAATCACGGTGGCAAGGATGGTGCAGCAGTGGGTCCATGTGTGGGGCTCACAGGGATGGGGACGCGGTATATGTAAAAGGGTGACGAACAGGAGTACAGTAGTACTACTGCTGTACAGCAGTAGCAGTTTTGCGGAAAGAATTAGACTGTACAGCAGCAGTAGTTCCTGAGCAGGTGTGCATGCCTGTCTCCGACAGCAACCGTCCGCACACAGGATGTACCTGTGCAAGCAATATCTGTTGGCACACCTTTTCCACCTCATCCTTGGACAGAGCATAGGGCAAGCGCATATATATGCTAGCGGCGCTAGATGCGAAGACGCGGACGGAAGACCGCCTCACAGAAGCGCCAGATCGACGGAGAAAAAAAAACGGCCCGCTCACCAGAGAATCGAGAGCATCACCCGCTATCGCAAAAAATGCATAAAAATCGTGATAAATTTTACTACTCTGTACTACAAATAGAGAGCTGTGATCGGAGCTGTGATCGGAGCTGTAGTCCCGAAAACCCTTGTCTTGGAGCTGTAGTCCCGAAAACCCTCGTCTTTGAGCGAACTTTTGCACACAGCAGACGAACCACCCTTCACTCCCAATACTGGGAACCACACGCACCGCAACCACAACAACATCAAGCACCGAGGCCGTACGTTAGCATCGGCTCCGGTGCGCGTTTTCTCTGCTCTCCCCCGCGGATGCGGCACCGGGTTGAGCAGATGTTCAGGGGCTGTATGTACCCTCCGATGGTATTGTGCGTTTGAGTCTGAAGACTACAGCAGTATCGGTAGGCAGTAGATTGGATCTGGCAAGGATATCTGCCTCACGTCATAGAGATGAGGCATGGGTGAATAGTGCTGTGCTATGTGAGTCCTGTGCGCCTTGCTGATAAGCGTGCTTTTGGGGTGGGCTGCCTGTGTCTCCCTGCTGGTCTCTATCTATGTAGTTGTTTGCTCTTAGCCGAGGCACAACGGCGATCTTTCGGCACGCAAAGTGATCGGCGGTGAGGACGGAGCTGAATCGGCCTGTACTCACGTAAGGGTTAAAGGCCACTTAAGCTACCCCTGGTGCCAAGAGTTCGCTCTGTGGCAATACAACGAGTTACGATGATATTTAAATATCGAACGATAGCTAACATTACCATCTATCCCGTAAAAAAAAAAAAAAAAGAAGAAAAATCGTTATAAGTGACAAGGTACAGCGGTAGCCGTTTGCCCAAGTTGAAGATGGAATATTGAGGGAAAACACGGCCCGGAGGGTATTAACGGCTACCTTGAATACTAGTGATTGCGCTCGTTCTACTGCTTCCCAGAACTTCTCCTTTGGCTCAAACAATGATGATGGTACTAATAGCGAGCGTTTAGAATTAAAAAAAAAAAAAATGCTTACCCGGGGACAAAAACGAAGAATCCCCTGGTTTTCGTTTGACTGTTTATAGAAAAAAATACGAAGGAGGAAGCAACAGCATTAACAATGCCACGCGACGGGAGGTAGCTTTACCCACCATCTGTCTCGTACAAGGTTAGATGCCATGGGGTATCGTGAGTGTGGAGAAAAAAGGTTGCAACTGCCCTCTCCCGCACGGAACAGCCCGGAAAAGCCGCGCAGCCCTGTTCTGATCGTCAGTCCGTTCACCGCTTGTCACGATCGGCATTTCTCCTCGAGCACCCAACGAGCCGGCCCGTTTATGGCGTGCCGGCGAGCAGAGCCTTCTGGCTACAAATAATGGCCATGGTCTCGGTGGTAGGGTGCCGATAGCCCCTCTATGAGCAGTGTGCAGCAGGCCGTGTCGTGCACTTGCTTTGCAGCGGCCTCGCGGCAAACTCCTTGAACTCCTTGCCTCTTTGATGTTGATCTTGATAGAAAAAGTCCCTTGGGACTTCTTCCCAGACAGAGGAACTTCTAAAAATCAAAGGGCGTCATCAGGAGGTAGCAGATATTCGACCAATCAGATCTCGATTTTGATTTTCGATTTTGATTTCGGCACTTCGTTAACACGCACTTAGCGGCTGGAAAATAAATAAATCGAGAAAGGCTGGGATATCGTACGCCACCTTGGCGCCGAACGCTATAGAGGGCTCAGTTTTTATCCAGCTGGAGCAAACTTGCGCTTAAACGATCGGCATGGTCCATGACAAAAAAAAAAAAGGCATTCCCCGATATTGTTGGCAAGATATGAATTTTTAAGCCAGGTGGTCGCTAACACTCGGGTGGCCTTTAATACCCGCCTCTACTCAACACCTCCAAAACACGTGCCGAGGAATATTCGGGGTTGTCGAGACATGGGACCCCCATTGACCGTAGCGTAAGCAGCAACAATCACTCCACTCAATCTACAGGCGTCGGGAACGAACCAACGCAAGCTCGCGATATAACAACGCGTCGTTCTGGGCCCGACGCAGAGCCTCGTCAGATATTTCCGCCGAAGATAGGAACTTGTAGAGCACTCTAACTGCAGATCCAGGCGCGCGATCGACCACGCTCACGATGAAGAGGAAAACAAGTGTTCCCGCAACGCCGCCCTGACGTTCGCCCGCCGCCTGCCGCCGGTTCGCTGCTTATACGACTCCAACCGCGACCAGATGCCGACACGGGCCTCCACGCGGAGCGCCAGGGCTGCGGCCGGGCAAGCAGGGCGAGGTCGGGCGGCGACACCCTCGACACCACGCACGAGGTCTACCGCGCGATCGGTGGCGATCTCGACGGCTCGCCCCTCGACGCGGAGCGGGTCACGTACTCCCGCGAGGCGTCGAGCGGTATCCTCGTCGCGAGGGACAGGGACAGGCACCCGCGGCGACCCCCCCCCGCTGACGAGACTGAGCTCGCTCCTCTCCGCGGGCTGGTGGACGGCCTGAGGGAGGAGCTGCAACGGGGGCGGGACGAGGCTGGCGGCGATCGCCAGTAGCTTCAAGCATCGATCGACGACCCTGATCGCCGCCCAAGCAGCAGGACCTGGCCTTTAGGGGGAGGTGCAACTGGTGGGCACAACCGCCCCACCACCGGCATCTCGGGCCCCCGCTGTACCCAGCGCCGAGGCTGCTAAGGCTGCGGCAAAGGATAGGGCGCGGATGCAGGGGGACCTCCGCCGGTTAAAAGCATGGCTCATCCTCGGACGGCCTCCGGCAGTTGCAAAACTGTCGGAGCCGAAGTGGCAATCCTTGCCTCGCAAAGGCGTTCTGGTGTCAGAGAAAGTGGCTGCATCGCTCGACACGCTCTCAAACTTCCGGGTCGAAGACCGTGGTCGCAACGTTGGCCACGGCAACGGGGCAGGGGGTGCGGAGGAGAGGCGCGCGCCGCTGGCGAGGGCGGCGCGAGGCCCACAGCCGCTGATTTCTTCACCCACGGAAAAGACAAATAGAGGTGCGGGCTCTCCCGCGTGGCGGGGGGGGCCTACCTCGGTTGGCAGCGCACATGCGGCCAAATCGAACGGCAGCACGCCGGTCTACACGAGGTTGGCCCAGGTCAATCAGCAGGTTCAGGACCTGGGACAGGCAGGACAGGACTCTGTTACCGACGTCTTGGCATCCAGCTCGTCGAGCACTCAGTTGTCTAGAAGGACTTGCACGCCAGGCTTCAACTCTTGGTGCACGTTTCGGAGGCTGACGGGGAAGCCCAAGTTTCTAGGGCAACGTGCCAGGGGCCTTCATGTGTGGGAGTTGATAGACTTCGTAGCCTGGTGTTTCGAGTCTGAGGGTAACCTAGCGAGTACAATATCCGGAAAACTCACGGCTGTGCAACATTTTCATACTTGTAGGCTGGAAGCTTCGGTCGAGCTAGACTTGTCGTCTCCGATGTTGAAATGTGCGCTAAGGGGGATGGCGAGGAACCACGTGGCTATGGGGACGGTACGCCGTGTGCGCCTGCCTGTGTTATGGCGTATGCCGCTGGACGGGGAAAGCGCAAGGCAGAACTGGGGGGAAGGGGGCAGAGTGATGTGGCTGTGTCTGTGCCTGTCCTATCTCTTCATCACACGGTCTGATGAGGTGTTTGCGAATGACGCGGGCAGGGTGCATGAGGCACACCGTCTTACGAGGGTGGACAAATCATTGTTTGCCGACGGGACGCAACTAGACTTTAGTCACTGTCGTAGAGCAGACCGTGTCGAAATGAGGTTTAGAGGGCACAAGGCCGATCAAGAGCAGAAAGGCAACATACGGGTTCGTACGCGAGACGAAGTCACCGGACCGCAGTCAGGTGTGAGAGCACGCGGCGGCGCGGTGGCTCTTGTGGTGGAGCTATTGTCGTGTCATGCGACGTTGCCTGACTCCGCTCCGTTGGCTCCGTACCGTAGTGGAAGAGCAGTGAGAGTAGTGAAGTATAGTGCTGCCCTCCGCGCAGTAAGAGAAGTGGTAGCGAAGTCGGGGCGTAACCCCCAGGAGTACGCGTTGCACTCGTTGCGAATTGGAGACGCGACGGCTCTTGCATCGGGCGGAGACATCGCAGAACGAGTGATTCAGAGAGAAGGGAAGTGGAGGTCGAATGCCTACAAGCCGTATGCGCCAAACAATGTAGAGGATTCGCGGCGAGTGTCACGGAACTTACAGACGGCAGCAGGATTGTATTGAGACAGCCGGGGGAGGGGACCGTATGGGGAACGCATAGTTGAGTTATTCGGTAGTCGTCCAGAAACTGACCTCGATGTGGGTGTTGTAGAATGGTGTGTACCATTTGAGGACTTGGTCAGTTTTGGGACTCCTGCGGTTGCAGTCGTAGTCCCCCGGCTAGTATTTATGGGGAGAGAGATGGATTTGTAACAGTTGACGCCGGCCTTCGCAGCTAACGCGGCCGGAGAGACGATGAGCGTTTCGTGCGTCTCTCTCCCCAACACGTAGCCTAGAAACCGAAGAAATAATGTAAGCAATTCGAAAGAAAACAAAATAAAAGGAAGGTTTGTTCGAAGAGCAGATAGAATAAACTGGTGTTTATTTTGTAACAGTCGAATTAGAATTTGGCTTCATTTTCTATCGGAAACCCAGGGTCACGGTGTTTGGATTTATTATTGTTGTCTATAGGTGGGGATGTCATTCCGTGATCGAGTCCACGCAGGGGCTGTAGCAAAGTCGGGTAACGTGTGAGAGCTACAGCGCGTGAAGCAACGGAAGGACAGCAGCAGCCGCCTAACGCAGTAGCGGCGGCAGTTTAGGAAATCCCGCCCTCCCATCCCTTTTCTTTCGAAGGTGGGGGCATAAGTTCGGGAGTATTCGGTATCTAGTCGGGTGTTGTAGAATGGTGTGTACCATTTGAGGACTTGGTCAGTTTTGGGACTCCTGCGGTTGCAGTCGTAGTCCCCCGGCTAGTATTTATGGGGAGAGAGATGGATTTGTAACAGTTGACGCCGGCCTTCGCAGCTAACGCGGCCGGAGAGACGATGAGCGTTTCGTGCGTCTCTCTCCCCAACACGTAGCCTAGAAACCGAAGAAATAATGAAGCAATTCGAAAGAAAACAAAATAAACGTGAACAAAATGAAAAATCAAACCCGAGCGTCCGCTAGAACTCTGCTTGTACTGCGGCGAAGATCATGGCATCTCAGCATCACATTCATCCCCCCCCATTATTTTCGACAGCAGTGCTAGCAGTGACCCAACAACATCAACTGCACCATTCGGCGCGGTGAAGTCCTAGACTATGCAAACCATATCCTTGACAAATGAAAAACGCATGTACCACAGACCATAAACACCACGTTCGTTCGTGCGCATCGCAACACAACAGCCTACGTCGACGCAGTTCTCAAACTCATGGCTTTCAACAAACACAATCGACCCAGAAAATAGATAGCCAAATAAACATAATTCTCACGAACGTGCCTGAATCGCGCGTAGACTCATTGTGCAATCACTGGTCATCTCGCACGGTAGCTCCCGAACACGCAGCCTCTCAATTCATGCGGCACCCTTCCAGCCACGATCGAATGTCCATCCCTGGCATTACCCCTCATCGTCCCGCACCACGCAGATACCATTGTACACGGTCGGATGGGCACCGGGATGCCCCGCACCCGCACCCGCACCCGCAGACAACGCCACGAAGCTGCCGTCGCCGCTGCCGCCGTTGCTGTTGCCGCCTTTGTCGCCATTGTCCAACCAACAGCCTTTCTCATCGCACGCGTCCTCCGCTTCTTGCGCTGCTGGTGCCGGTGTAGCTGCTGATGTGGGCACTGCGATCGCCCCCCCAGTTGATACGGCGGGGGGTATCTGGCCGCAGGTCGACGAAACCTCCAGTGCCACCGTTCCTGCAGCTGACGGAGCCCCGGCCGTTCCCCCCATCGACAAGTCGAGGAAAACACCAATACCTGTCGTCGTCCCCACCGTTGTTTCCGCTGCTGAAGCCACGCCTGCTGACGACACAAGTGGTGGGCCCGGCTGCACATGCAGTGCCGGTTTGTTGGCCGCCAATTTCCACCATTGCCTCCGTATGTCAGTAAGCTCTTCTTTCATGCTTTAGAGTTCATCCGTCGCCGGTGCTGCCGCCGGTGGTGCCACTGATACCGTCGCTTCAACAGCAAGTGCCTGCTCCCCGGCCGTTCCCCCTGCCGCCGCCGCGGGGAAGACTCTGTTGCCGGGGGGTCCCCGCTCTCGCCGCCGTTGCTGCCTCCGATGCCGCCGCTCCAGCCGCGAGTGCCTGCGCCGCGGCCGTTCCCCCCGCCACCGTAGCGGGGAAACCACCACCACCGGTCGCCGCTCCCACAGCAGTTGCTGTGCCCCATGCCACCGCTCCATCTGCAAAGGGGAGGAGTGACTCCGGCTGATGCCTGTGCCTGTGCCTCCTCCAGCGTCGTTGCTTCCGCTGCTGGAACGGCATAGGGTCGTTGCCACTCGCGTTGTGACCCTCTCCATCACCGACATGCACGTGCTGTTTCATGCGGCCGGTTGTGCAACACATGGGGCGCCGATGACCATACTCACCGCAGGCAGTGCAGTGGCCTTCAAAGCGTCGTGGCGCATTGCAGTCGCCGAGTGAGTGTCCATGCCTCCCGCACCTCACGCACTGATGAACGGCACCCATCGGAGCGCCTGGCGGCGGAGCTGACTCCTCTTGCGGGTACACGGCGTTGCGCCCACAGTCATAGAGCCCCCCAGATCCCCACGTCGGGAAATTAGGAGGTGGGTGGTGTACAGGTGGTGGTTGTGGATGAACCCACTGTTGTTGCTGCTGCTGCTGCTGCCGCCACCGTTGTTTCCCCTTCTGACCGCCGCCGCCATGACCGCACCCCAAACCACCGATCGCCTGCGATTTGCCCAATTCCTTGATCTCGACGTTGTTAGCGTATGCCGTGCGAACAACTTTTCCCACTTTCGCTCGGGGAATGGTGGGGTTGTCCAGGATAGACTTGCGTTCGACATCGTACTCGGGCGAAAGCTAGCGAACAATGATGATGTGGACGATTTCCCGCTCGGATATTTCAATGCCGACAGCTCGCATGATGTTGACGATGCCATCGACTCTGGCAAAGAAAAGCTTCGGGTTCTCGCCAGCGGACATCTCAACTGCCTCCAACCGTGGCACAAGCAATGTCTTCTCGGCGTCAAAAGTAGGCAAAACCCATTCGCGGATCACCCTCCACGCCTCAGGGACGCAGTCGCAAGCAGCCAACCTTTCTTCAATGTCCGTGCCGCAGGTTGCTTCCAACAGATATCCCCACGCCCGCTTGTGTGCGGCAACGAGTGCCGCACCATGAACCCGGTTCAGATATATATGCAATCCAAACAGCTGATGGCAGGAACATAGCCAGTGGGAGAGGTGTCTTCAAGCGTCTGCTCCAAACCCTCGCTAGCCAGGAAAATCCGCAATCTCCGCAGCCAGTTCACGGCCTTCGCCGAATCTTTCGGGATTTTGGGCAGTATGCGACTGCTGCTGTAACCGCTCAACGCACAATTTCCGTCATTCATCATGCTCACCCGTTGTGTACCGAGACCAGCTCCACCAGCTGCCCAGGTAGACGTTCTCCCGGCAGCCATTACTCTTGCCGGTGCATCATTCTTCTCCTATAGATGCCCATATTCCCTCTCCGTCATGTCCTTCTCCCTCGTCATCTCTTCTCTTCCTCCGCCAAATTACGCCGCAAAAAAAAACAAAAAAACGCGGCACAATGTGTCTCCTACGGCCTACTGCTGTATTGTTTTGTAGCTGGATCTCCTTGACGCGCGCAGGCACAAACCGCCCTGCTGCTGCTGCCCTTGTATTCCAAACCCTGTTCCCTGGATCTCCTTGACGAGCGCGAGCAAAAACCGCCCTGCTGCCGTCCTTGTATTCCAGTGCCTACCTCCCGAACCTTTCCCTACCGACGTCAGCTGACTCCACGATATCGTGTTTGGGGTGTCGGTGCGTGTACTATGTTATCACGCTCGCGGGCTCTTGTCGAGAGCGTGTTGCACAAAGGAGTGACTCAAGTTCCTATATTGTTGGAGAGAGTTTAACGACACAGGTGTTCGGGCCTATAAGAATTGCAAAAAAAAGTACAGACAAGAAAAAACGACGCCGGTTTCCGCGGGGTCAATTTTGTTCCATCCCCTCCCCATATTGGACATGGCTGAGCCCAGTTCTTTCACCACCTCGTGCTCCTTACACAGACCTTGTCGTTTCACCAAAACAGGCGGGCGCCCCAAGCAAGTCATACCCTCCATCGGAAAGCTGGTTTTGCCCTTTGATTGTGCTTTGAGCCGGAGAAATGTCTCGCGATCACATCTGAGTTGAAGCTGCCTTCCTGCTGCTGCACGCAACCTTTTCAGCTCTGGGAAGCAACTTTCATCCAAGTTGGTTACCCGCTTCAGAGTCCCAATTCGGCCAAAACTCTGCGCCATAGTAGAGATAAAAGACCATAGAATGAATGTATGATGCGCACTAATTGGGATCTGAACTACAGCGATGGCAGTGGGCCTGCAAAAGTCGACCTAAATTCAACTCTAAACTCCAGTAGTCAGCGGAGAGGCCCCAGAACGATCATGAGCCTACCTCCAAAACTATCATGGTAATCCAAGCCATGGAAGCACGCACCGCACCTAGGTGCCTTTTGGTTACCCACGTAGGGTGGACCAAATCTGACGAAAATTGATGTGTGTGTGTCTTTACATGTGGGCAATCCATAGATGATGTGCACTAATTGGGATCAGCACTACAGCGCGAGTTGTGGCAGAATAACCAAAAACACTGCGCGGAGAGACTGCTTCTCGATGTGATTCCAGGATTTGTAATGTCTGCATAAAAAATAAAAATGGATTTTTTTCCATAGGCGCGGACACGTGTGACGAGTGACAGACGTGGGCAAGAAGAGGCAAAGCCTGCTGCACCAAGTCTGTCTATCATACCCATTGTATATATCTCATCTGCGTAACCCCCTCGGAGATCTCGGAGAATTGTATCCTGCCGAGTACACACACCAACAGGTTGACTAAACTAGGCCGATTGAGGTCGGGAGAGTTTCTTCTCCCGCAGCCAGGGGTGGTTTTTGCTTCTCTATCGCTCACTTGTCATCCCCTTTGTAACGATCCAAGCCATCCCCTAACAATCGCCCGTAGGTCGCAAAAAATACCGCACCCCCTGGACCGATTCTCAAATACCGGTTTCTACACGGCGGAGAGGATGCCGATATCAAATGATATATCTTGTGATATCCTTTTTGTTTAGAACAATCCGGACGAGGCGGTTCCAGCGCTGCAATGCTTGGGGCCATCACCGCTTTTCCTGCCTAGTAGTCGAGCGTCGAAATTAGGTACAGAGGGTCCTAAAACTTGGGCTCAATATTTGCGGTATCTGGGTTCTCACCTCGTTGTGACAGTTTTTGTTTCCGAGCCTTTCCTGACGATCACTCCCGCCGGTCGCGCCCTCTGTTCTAAGGGCGACACTGCAGGTAATCCCAAGCCTTCTAGGTAGCCGTCCGTGTCGTGCCGACGATAGCCAATTCCTATCACCCTCGAAAACACCCACAGACACACCCTGCGCGCGCATTCGCCCCAGGTCCATGGTGGTGGAATCCGCCGGCAGGTCAAAGCGTACTGGTAGACAATCCGCGAGAGGTTGCAATTTCCGACGACCGAGGCAACCTCTCAGGTGCCAATTTCTGGCCCGGTTTAGAAGACCTGCTGGACGAGGTGACGGAGGAGATTCAGCAGCAGGCCCTCTGGACGAGACACCAGTGTGATGCCTGCTGCCAGGAGATCGAGGAAGGCGAAACTTTCCCTGTACGAGCGGCCGTGGCCGACGGCTTGACCGCTGTCCGCTTCCAGAAGCGCAACGTGCACGGATGCAAGGAAGATGTCCTGCGCAACGGACAAAGGTGACGGGTTGGGAGGGATGCTACGGTAGGGGGGGGGGGGTGTACTCATAGTCGTGCATGCCGTAATCGTTTGACCATTGACCTCGCATCCCTACAAAGCCGGGACGGAGCACGCCGGGTTCTCACCGGACCAGGCTCTCACATCACCAAGCGCGAAGCGCCGTGAGGTATTTGGCGAGTCGCATGAAGGGTGAGCTGCATCCTGCTAAGGGTGTTCGGCATCTTGTGCTTACTTCCTTGCGTACGGATGACAGCTACGTATGACTTAATCTATTTTCTGGTGCCTTCACTTCTAGAGACAGTTGTAAGCACTGTGTAAGTAACTGCCTCGAGGAAGCTTGACCATTTTAACACAACGTGGTGCGATCATCCCCCGTTGCGCGGAGTGAGGGTTCTCGACCCCGCACAACATGATCTACTCGACCACCATTCTGGTTACCGCCAAAAAACAAAACCGAGGTAAAAAATAAAAAACGTTAACCTGGTTGCCGAGTTCACGAAGTGAATTGGCTTCTTTTACAACGTCGTTGCCAAGCGACGAAAACCCAATCCCGATGGCAAACACCGAGTGGGAGGCTTGTTTTACAACGTCGTTGCCAAGCGACGAAAACCCAAACCCCGATGGCAACCAGGCCGAGGGGGAGGGGTGCGGGGGGGGCGATCACGCGGTGGCTGTAATCAAGTAATTGTAGGGCCTTCTGAGTGACCCGCCGAGCCCATGCGACCCTCAAAGTAGGGTTGAAGACGTACTCTGTTTGTCCTCAGTACATGTTTTTGTTGTTGTTGTATAGTTGTTGCTGTTGTCTTCACATTAGAAACCGTCCCGTTCTCTCTACCCAGTACCTTCATATGTCCATACTGATCCAACAACACTTGACGCGGGTCAATTCCCGTGGTCGCAGGCTAACTTACCCAAAATAGGTACACTCAAACAAAAATGTGGACCTGAGGGGGTCCGCACGCCAATAAAAAGTCAGCGACAGAAAAAGAAAGGAAGAGAAAGAGAGAAAAAAAAGAGAAAAAAGAGAAAAAGGGAAAAAAAAAAAAAACAGAAACAAAAAACAGAAAAACAGAGAAGAAGCGAACATACATACATACATACATACATGGAAGAACAGAAGGCAGGGACGGGTGGAATGTGCACCGATTCCCTGGAAAATATCATCGATGTCAGATTGAGACCATCGTCAGGAAGGCCGTCAGGAAGGCGATCATACATACCCCTATTTCGCCTTTGATTCGGAGATATGTACAAGTAGGTCACATATGATTACACTGAATTATTTTTCATGCAACTTAGAAGTCCTCCTAGACACGTCTTGATCACCAGACAGAGACAACGTCGACAAATACGCAGTGTTCAAGTGCTACAAGGCATGTTACTGCAGACTCATCGAGAGACATAGGTCCAACGGCGGCGGCGCTGCGCAGCGTAGATACATTTATTTCTCCCCCACAACTTGTGCAACACTACACTACACCTCGACAAAAGGCCCAAAAACATCAAAGGCGCATTTACCGAAGCGGACGACTTAATCCTTGCTTGGGAGTCCAAGGGTACCGGAATTCCAACAATTACTGGATAAATTTTCACGACAGACAACGTCGACAATACGTAGTGTTCAAGTGCTACAAGGCATGTTACTGCAGACTCATCGAGAGACATATAGGTCCTACGGCGGCGGCGCTGCGCAGCATAGATACATTTCCCCCCCACAACTTGTGCAACACTACTGTATTAAAGACTACTTCTACAACTTTACGCGTATGGACGCCTTACTTTGAGGTCAGACAAAGCGAAACCCCAACTTGAAAGTATTTGGAAAAAGCACCTCGACACAAGGCCCAAAAACATCAAAGGCGCATTTACCGAAGCGGACGACTTCCTCCTCCTTGGTCGTCAGACAGAGTCGAAGAGTACCGGAAATCCGAAAGGGCAGTGTAGGCAACACAATCGAAGTACACCCTGTGGTACATAGAGATAATCGAAGTACACCCTGTGGTACATAGAGAAAAACCGTACCAGCCAGAATACTACAGGCATCTTTTGAACAAAACACAAACGAATCGCGACGTCATCATTCGCTAGATTTTTTCGATGATGAGCGTCTGGTTCGACCATGTAGTGTCTTTCCATCATCCGAGCAGTTTCTAGGAAACGTCGTGCCGTGTTTCCCCGTTACGAGGTCCACAAGCGACCCAGGCTCGGTCCCGCCGAAGAAGGTGTACTTAGCCTTTCCGTCATCGTCAAGCCACTCCGCTGGTAGATCCTTGCCTTGGGGGACATCTAGGTTGGGGGGCCAGAAGATATACAAAATCTGCCCGGCGCCGGTGCCCTTGGAGGCGGCCCAGACGCTGTGAAAGAAGTGAGCACACTCGACCTTGAAGAATTCCACGAGGCCGCCAACGTTGTGTGTGCACTCCTCCTTGGCCTTTCTCACCGCGTTCATAACCCGTGCCCTGAGCATTAGCGTACACCCAAGCGAAAGAACACAAAACCGCCAGGAAAAGGTGAGTGTTGCTAGTTGATGCAGCTGACAGAGCTGACACTGTTGCACAGTAAATGGCAACCGGCCCCAAATTGAGAAAACACTCTCAAATTAAAGTAATGGCACGCGCCCCAAAGGTTATTATCCCCGCGCTTGCAAGTAGGTCTTCTTATACCCGAATCGTTACACCAGGGACAGAGCAGCAGCGCCTGCCGACGCACACTGACGGTGAGAGGTACGGCATAGCAAAAACACTTTCAAGTTTGCAACACTCAACAGAACAAATAGGACACTCACACGTGATCGTCTCCTAGCCTTCTGTCTGCGCAGGTCTCGGCGTCAGGCTTCGAAGATTGTCCGCCAGAGGGCTTGGCTACGGGCGATTTATTGTCGGCAGGAGAGGGAGGGAACGCCGGTCATGAAAGTGCCTAAGGTGGTCTCCGGGTTCCGTTGTTTTGCGTGGCCTCTCATCTAGGCGACCGCTACCCGTTTGGGCATCTTTTCGCAATATAACAGGTTCGTCCACCTCCGATTGTTCTCCGCCGCCATGCTTCGCTCCAGGATGGTCGATCTCCTCGTCCACTCCCACTTCTTCTCGTGCGCAGGAACCGCCATCGTCCGCGTTGTCGGCCAACCGTTCGTCGTCCTCCTTCTCTTCCGAGCTTTCGCCGGAGCTCGGCGATCCTCGGTCTTCCGACGTATTGTCCTCGTCATCCTTGGTGTCGGAGGCGGGCCTGTTGGTCTTCTTCGGCCTCTTCGTCTCATCTCCCTGGCGAATGTCTGCCGACGTGGACGCCTTCCTCTTTTTGGAAAGATCTCTCCTGTAGAAGAGGGGGACATGCGCATAGGAGTTAGATAATCTTGAAGCAAGCGAACCCTTTTAGTTAGGAGTCGGACCACCGAAACTGTGGGGAGGGATGGTGCACACGGTTGAAAATGAGGTTGTGAGTTTTCAAGAAGGGCGTTATGAATGCGGGTTGAGAATGAACCTCCTTCGAGACGAGGTCACCATCTGACAAACCCATGCATGCCGATGTCGGTATCTAATGTATTGTTTGTGTTGCGAACTCCGGGGACAGTTGCTTCCGATGCGGT
This sequence comes from Ectocarpus siliculosus, assembly GCA_000310025.1. NCBI lineage: Eukaryota > Phaeophyceae > Ectocarpales > Ectocarpaceae > Ectocarpus > Ectocarpus siliculosus. The sequence continues at coordinate 41,048 of FN648693.1, read as the reverse complement.
CGCGTGACACTGTTCGTTTCGTGTGTAATTTGGTCACCCGTCAATTTACGATTACAGCGGGCTCGATGAACAGGACATATGAACAACAGGTTGCGAACCCCGTGGACTACCGTACATGACACAAGATAACACACCCCCTGGACCGATTTTCAAAGCTCGATTACTCCACGACGAAGAGGATGCATACACGAAACAATACGTTTTCGAACAGCTCTCGATGAGACGGTTCCAACGCCGCCGTTTTCGGCGCTGTGAGTCTTCCTGCTGTTGAGAAATCGAGCTTTGAAAAACGGTCAAGGGGGTGTGTTATCTTGTGTCATATACGGTATAGACTTCGGCTTCCGATGCTGTCGCGCGACGACGCTGTGCGTTTGGGGTGTTAATTTGATCACCCGTCAATTTACTATGACAACCGACTCGCTCGATGCCCAACAGAAAACGACAGGATGCGAACTCCGCGTACTCCGTACTTCGGCTTCCTATCCTGTCGCGGGACACTGTTCGTTTCGTAGTGTGTAATTGTGTCACCCTTCACTTTACGATTACAGAGGGCTCGGCAGCAGGTATGAACAACAGGTTGCGAACTCCGTGGACTATAGACGTCGGGCTCGGTAGCAGGTATGAACAACAGGTTGCGAACTCCGTGGACTATAGACGTCGGATTCCAATGCTGTCGCGCGACACTGTGCGTTTGGTGTGTAAGTTCGGGTCACCCGTCAATTTACTATTACAGCCGGCTCCATGCCCAACAGAAAAGGACAGGAAACGCACTCCGCCGACTGCGTACTTCGGATTCCGATGCTGTCGCGCGACACTGCTGTGCGTTAGGTTTGTAGAAATTGCATGTGCAGCAGGTTTGGGGACTATATTGCTTGGGAGTCATCCCGATCCTTTACATTCCCAACCGTGCTGGTCTAGTAGGTCTAGCCTCTTTGTCAGTATGGTCGTCCGAAGCCGATTGGGCATACTCGAGGGCTAGCGAAAAAGGACTCCAATATCACATAGAAGTTGTCACAGTGTTGGCATTTGTTCATGAACAATAGTTCTTCCATCGTAAAGGGATCGTCCCACAGCGTGTAAGTGGCGACGACGGGAACTAGCAGCATACGTCATATTGCTCGGGTAAGATAGCCTGTGACCGCGGGAACCGACAACTTCAAGATTAGACTATATTACGTAGGATGAAGGTACTGGGCAGACAGAACGGAACGGTTATTAATTTGAAGACAACAACAACCCCCGAAGGGCGCTTCTACTCGTCAAATTCCCCTGCAAGTGATATAAGAGGGTGTATACCTCCTACCGTAGTATCACAACGGAAGAATTTTCAACTACACTCACGTTGCATCTTTCGCGATGGTGAAACGGAGGACGCCTTCAGAACACGTGAGCTCTCCGTCATCACCCAGAAGTCCAAGTTGTTGGACAATCTCCGTGGTCCAGCGCATGGACGACAGTTTATCATCCTCCTCGTCGTCGATCACGGTTACAGCGAACGGTTTCTCGAGTCGGATGTCGCTGTCATCCCCCGAGCCGTCGTTCGAGGACTCACGTTGGGCTGTCGATCGAGTATATACAACATGATAAGTGTAGCGGAATGGACATCGTCAGGAGACGGTCATAAGTTCAAGCACAAGCCAATAACCCGCCGTAAACGAGCGTTGTAGACTGAGACGTTGAGCACACCACAGCTATAAATTTTAGACGCAAGTACGCAATTCTTCTGAAAAGGTTTCGTTGATGACGCAGGATTGCGCCGTGTTGAACACTTTGGGGTTACTTTGCATCATCGGCAACTACGGTTGGCGTGTCGACAAGTGCGATGACAACTAGGTTGTAGCTATCGGAAACCTTCGTAACAAAACCCAATGGTTCCCACGTTGGCCGTCCTCACCCAAGAGGGCAAGGCGCTCTTCATCGAAGAAGGACTCTTCCCCCACTTGAAGCCCCCGCTTGACCGTCTTTGGTTTTTGTAGGAGCCCTTTCAGCGTCGCTATTTCGCCGACCTCTGGGATAGCCCGCACCAGCTCCCTGAATTTGTTCGACGGAAGGTTGTGCTTGGAGCGCAGGGCCCCGAGGATCCGGTCGACAATGAGTAGCCCAAACACGGTCGCCATCGTGTTGTGAAGGAACCGGGCGCAATACTGTCCATCCTTTTCGTGTGGTTTGTACGTGAACTGTGCGCATCAACAAAGAAAGGCAAGGGACGGAAAATAATGATTAGCGGGAACGGGATAAGTTGAAGTAAGGCTTGTTGGTACGATAAGTGTTGGGTTAGGTTTGTTGTAAATGACAGGCAAACTGGGGATGTCACCGTCAAATATACGGGACGATAATCAATCGCGGCATAACGTACCCAGTCGTCCCACGTCCGCGTGGTGTAGTCGGGCTCCGATCCGGACGTCGACATGTGCGGTTTTTTCCCCCACCCAGGGGGTAGGTTGTTGTTGTTGGAGGGGTTGGTGCCCCCGGCGTTGCTCGATTGGAAGGCGTTAACTCTCCTAAACAGCGAAGCCGTGAGAGCAAGCTTGTTGGCCTTGAACTCCCCGGTCAGCACCGGTTTGTCTTTCAGCTTGAGCGCGAAACGCACCAGAGGAGGAACCCAAAGGTCTACCTCCTGGTATATGCTGTGGATGAAGTCCTCGCCTTCACCTTCACCGGAAACCGCCTCGCCTTCACCTTTACCGGAAACCGCCTCGCCTTCACCTTCACCGGAAACCGCTTCACATTCCTCGGAAAACGCTTGGGCCTCCTCCTCACTGACGAAGGTGTGCAGTAGATTGTAGAGACAGCGCAACTCGGCGGGGATTGTCGGTGGACCCTTACCCGTGTCGTAGGGTGTAGGGTCGGGGGAGCAGTGTCGCCTTGAGAGTAGCCCTGTGACCATAGCCCGCACCACTTCGAGGACGGTGCAATGATGAAAGCAAGCAATCCGAAAGTCTTCGGATAGACCCCCCTTATACAACATGTCTTGTACGAGCGTACTGGCCTGACTGTAGGCCGTGAGCGAAAACAAGGCTCCCATCGCAGTAACGCTGATGCCGTGTGGGGTATACTCGGTTGCAGAAGCGTCGTCTGGCTCGTCGCGTCCCTGACAAACGACGTTTCGGCGTGTGCAAGGTGTGCGGGGAATGGCAATTATGTAAAAACGTGCTTGGCATGAGTGTTATATTCCTATAACCCATCCATGCGGACTAACGTGTAGGGCTACTTGGGGTACCCTCTTGCTGGTCGACATACCCGACTGCTCAGTCCACGGCATCAACAAACCAGGTTCACGAAATACACAGCCGCAAACGGGAAAACGTACGACAAACCAACCGGTGACGCACCGCTCTGGTCGAGTGCTTCCCTTTCCCCGCCACGAGCTTGACCTTGGCTGCCTTAGCCTTGATGACCTTGGCGTTCTGGTCTTCGAAGTAGCGGCGAAGGATCTCGATCGACGGCCTCTCCGGTTGCAACGCCCATGTGTGGACGAACACGGAGAAAATACCCCGACGTTGGCTGTTTAGCCCTAGTTGGAGTTTCATTGCCGTTTTGATACGGTCAACGAGGCTCTTCTTGATATTCTCTGCATCCTTCCTTTTGTTGGGGTTCTTTAGTGTACTCCGCCAGTCATCGCCAAAGGCCTCCATAACACGATCTTGACAGATGTCATCCTCTGGATTGAAAAGCTGCTTCACAAGCAACCCCTGGCTTGTGGAAACGTCCAAGAAGGAGACATCCTGTTGGAGGAACGAAGGAGAAGACCGGACATGAATGTAGGATGGGAGCTACCTCAACATTTTCATTTTGGAAGTCCACGGAACTAATAGCATGACAGTCAGGGCAACGAGGGTCAAGCTTAGCAAATACATCCCATGCACGTCGGGCTCCCCACCAGACTGAACAGTGGAACGAGTTTGACGACCCCCCACCAAAAACATACCGGGTGATACATGTTGCGGTTGGCCTGTTCAGCGTAAAGAGGCCTGTGCATGATACATGATCAGCTTCGACTGTGTCTACCGACAGAGTCCATAGCGGACAACAAGCGAGTCGAGCTTCGACTGTGTCTACCGACAGAGTCCTGAGCGGACAATAAGCGAGTCGTGCCTCGACTGTGTCTACCGACAGAGTCCCGAGCGGACAACAAGCGAGTCGTGCCTCGACTGTGTCTACCAACAGAGTCCTGAGCGGACAGCAAGCGAGTCGTGCCTCGACTGTGGTGTCTACCTACAGAGTCCTGAGCGGACAGCAAGCGAGTCGTGCCTCGACTGTGTTTACCGACAGAGTCCATAGCGGACAACAAGCGAGTCGTGCCTCGACTGTGTCTACCGACAGAGTCCATAGCTGTGGTGTCTACCTACAGAGTCCTGAGCGGACAGCAAGCGAGTCGTGCCTCGACTGTGTCTTAGTTACAGAGTCCATAGCGGACGACACCAAGCGAGTCGTGCCTCGACTGTGTCTACCGACAGAGTCCTGAGCGGACAACACAAGCGAGTCGTGCCTCGACTGTGTCTACACAGAGTCCTGAGCGGACGACAAGCAAGTCGTGTCTAGACTGTGTAGCGCGCGATAGCATTTTGGGCGCACAGCAGTAAGCGAGCTCTGCGCTGAGACTGCGATGAATTGACGGCTCGAACACGAGGCGGGGAGTTTACCTGTACAGTCTCATATACAAGCATAATGACACCTTTCCCTACAGCCGCTTTGATGTATCGATAATTTCCGGGATCAAAGGTGCCAACGATTGACACTCTGAAATAGCTGAACTCACAGTGGTGGTCGCCTCGACCGTGCGCTGGCGTCTCCCCACCGTCTCAGCATCGTCATGGGTGAGAAAATCGTGCACGTTTACGGAGATATTAATGTCCCGCAGCCTCTCCTTCAGAGTAGACATCTTGGCTGGTCTCTCCGCTGCGAGACAAGTACAAGACGACACGCAACGAAACGGAGTTGTTGCATTTTTCTGTGTCAATCATTGTGTGGACACCATTTTCCCGCTGCACAGAGCTTCGGGGAATCAGGGATGTGTACAACGAAATACATCCTTTCTAATTCGGCACTATATGAGATCCGCTGGGGGAACGTCGAATAATGACGTTCCTTATCTTTGTGTGAGGCATGTTTCAGTTAGTAAAACGATGTGTAGGGGTTTTCGATGAATTTCTCGGACGTTCGATCGGCCAGACGATATTTGAAAAGCGTCACTCTAGCCAATAGACGACACCATGCTGTTGCAGAGGCAGCCTTCTTAGCTGGCGGTTGGTGTTGAGAAAGAAAACATCAACACCCTCGCTGGAATAGATCGAAACTAGGAATACATGGCGCCTCAAATGACCACCATGTGGCGCATCACAACGAAACAAGAATTCTCACCGTCCGTAAATAGCCCGCCATCGAGGTCTCCTCCCCGACTTAGCGACAAGCCTAGATCGGACGCAAAGGCGTAGTTGAGTAGCGCTGCGCGGTGCTGTCCCTGCACCGAAACAAACTGCGGCCGAGTCTTGTTGAACTGGTCGTTGGCTGGTGGCCCAAACCTGTTGTAGTTCTGCCAGACACGACGTACATGACACGGAGGGAGGTATTAACGGACAAATCAGCTAACGGTGCTAACGGTGACAAGGGAACGGAAAAAAGAGACAAGGTGGGGGGGGGGGATAACAAGAACACACACTTGGCGAGACGCCCAGCAGTAGTAGTTTAGGGGCAGACTTTCAATACAAAAATAGTACGTTTTCCACCGTGCGCGGAGCCTCTAGTTGCGTCAACTATATACGGTAAGATGGGTACGTCTTTGATGGGCATCAAGGTTGAATCCACCACAACATGCCTGAACTCTCCCCAACCAAAACAACTCTCAGTCCAAAAAGCAAAAAAAAAAGCCGACAGGAGTTTCACCGCCCCCCCCGTGTTATATGTATGTCATTGACATTGTGGCCCACTCGCCCGGCCTTGGGGGCGAAGAATGTAGAGGGGAAAACAGTTCTTGCAGTACTTGGTGGGGACACATGGAACGTCCTCGTAGGGAATTCTCCTTCTGGGGAACTTGTATCTCCGTCCAAGGTCCTCTTGGTGGGACACTTTACTTCGACCATATGCGTGAGCGACTGCGGTCATCGTGATGATCCTGCCAACTTGCCGGAGTCAGAAAAAATGAATCACCCGAAAGAAGAATAATCTAGCGAGGTGACCTTCGCGTTCATTCTATTCCGGAACCTAACGGCGCCTTATCCACAGAGTTGCCTCTATCGTATCCCCCCACGAAGGCTTGGTGCTCCGTTCCAATAGGTTTGTGATCCGGCCTTCCATGTCGAGCCGCTGCGGCATGCAAGAGGGGGCACGCAAGAGTGGGCGAAGGGACCAAGAAGAGGTTTTTACTACTGTTGCGAAATCTCGGGAAAAATGGCGACAGCTGGTTGTTGTGTTGCCGCGAGATTGGGTGAGTTGTATTGCGGGGCGGCGAAGACCGAAAAATCTCAGCTTCGAACTTGGCTGTCGACATCATAAGAGACAGGTCTTCGGGGCCTGCATCATATCAATACACACCGAAGAGATAGGGCTGCGTAGCTCTGGACGTGCGACTAAATATCAGCGACCGCCCCCCAGCAAACTCGAGACAAAAAACAAAAAACAAAAAACTCCGCCCACCTCTTGGCTCGTTTCCTCAAAGTGCTTGAGCGCTTCCAACGTCCCGCCGAGCCACGTCTTCGTGGTTGCCCACTCTCTCGACGCGGGACATAGGACCATGAAGGTTGTCTCCGACATGGCTCCGCAGGAAACAACGGAGTCCGCGAACGAACACGCGATGGCGCGGTCGAACGCGTTAGGATTCTTCATGTAGTTGGGTTGGCCCTTTCCCAACGACTCGTTGTTGCATGTGTAGACGAACTTGGTTGAGGTGAACGGGACAAGCTCCCCCACCAAGGTTGGCTCAAGCTCCCCCACCAAGGTTGCATCATCCTCCGGATTCGAGGGCATGGCTTCCAGCACGTGCCGACTGTTCGACAGACAAGAGGGTGCGCAGTTTCTGCTAGGGCTCTCTCTCTCGCCCCCCCGGACGAACAGAATAGGGGGATGCACACAAGATCCTATTTTGTCCACAACGGAAACACTGACACAACTCATTTCAGATCCGTTGTGTCATGTCTTCATATCTTCATGGGGCAACTTGCCAGTTGGTCGCACCATGTTCTACGAGATAAAAATAACGGCGGGACTGTGGGGTTAACTACGATCTCCGAACATATCCTGGCGCCACCTGCCACCTCTTGCAGGCTTTGAGGCCTTTTCTACAAGTCAGGGTGTTGGAGTTCATCTCTCTCAGCAAGGGGTGCCGTCACGACTCGCGAGGAAACTGACTTGTCTCTAGGACGGCAAAGGATGTTATCCCCTTCATTCAACAATAATAACAACGTGGATTGGAACCACAGTTCACGAGCGGTGAGAGGCGCGCGTGTGTATAATACAACTACTGCTGTCGTCACGGACACGTGTTGTCTTGATTGGGCTGATATTATATATGGGTAAGACAGAAGCAAAAAAAGCTTAGCCCGCGCACGATCTGCGCACTACTACTTGTTTCTAATGCGATTGGTCCATGTAGACGTATATACTCTGCCAGCCAAGGGAATCCGTGTCGTTGCAAAGTCGTCGTGTTTTTTTTTCTTTCGCTTGACGTTGTTTGACGTCACAAACCCAAATGATCAGCGCTTCCTACAAGGAATATCTGTGACGCGCGTATTCCCCTTCCCGTGGCTACAGCCTCAGGGTTACTCTCCCTGAGTCCCCCCATCCCTCTTGCGGTTCTTGGCTGCAATTTGTAGTGCGGTTGTCCCGGAGGTGTGCTACGTAGTTTTTACTATATTTTCCGGAAACAAACGTTGACGATCCACGGAACCCCCTACCGCTAAATTGCGCTAAATAAAATGATACCACACGTAGTCTACATCTAGTTTTGTTTTTTTTCCCTGCGGCGTCGTATGTACCGGCTTTTGCGACTACGGGCTCCCCATTTCTGTGGACGATAGAGCTAATGTTACAAACAACAACAACAAATCTTAGAAAAAAATCACGGTTATTAGACTGCTGAGGCTGCTGTTGATCGATAATTCGGGTGGCTCGGTTCTTTTGTGGTTGGAGCTCAAAGCGGGTGGCTCATGGCGGAGCGTGGATGGGTAGGAAACGTGTTGAAAACGTAATGCAAAAGTATTGGATTCTTCGGGGGCGTGCTTGCGCTCGTAAATCTGTCACGGCATCAAGCACGCGTCACGCTCATCACGGTTAAAGTACCAAACAGACCTATCCGAATCTCCATCAAACTCTTCTCACTTCCAAGGAAAATGTCCAGAAAGTTCTGGACCCTTCGTACCCCATCACTGCAATTTCCGTAGGTATGTGTACCAAAGATAACCCGTCATACTATGCTACGAGTACCCCCAATATATCTAATAGCCCCCCTGCTGGTATGCATCTTCATGCTTCGGCAAATACCAATCCTCTTCTGTACCACCATCTCCAAAACAAAACAAAATATACTCCAAGACAATCACAAGAAAAAAAACGCTACCAAAACTCTTACAAAACAAACAAGAAAAATCCCAACACAACCGAAACTCTTACCACCTTCACCAGACTCTCTCTTTCTCTTGTTCGATCTCATCTCTCTCTTTCTCTTTCCATACAGAATACGAATCGACCCAAAAACACCCCCTTTACTGCAAGTTCATCACAAAGTCACGGTGCATCGCAAAAGACTCCTTGCTAATAGCCTTCGTCAAGAAATCTGCATGCTGAAATTGCGTCGGCACATGAGTAATTGAAATCTCTTTCCTCTCTACCAGCTCCCTGATAAAGTGATGCCGTACATCGATGTGCTTCGAGTTGGAGTTCGTGATTGGGTTGTGCGCAATCTGGATCGCTCCCTGATTATCCTCGAACACCGGGATGCACGGCATACCCGCACCTGGCAACATAAAACGCCACACCTGCCTCAAGAACAATACTTCCTTCAAGACATCAGCAATTGCCACATACTCTGCTTCCGTGGTGGAAAGCGTAACGCACTTCTGCGTCCTCGAAAACCAAGTTACACACCCACCCCCACACATCACTAGCCCCCCGGACACCGATCTACGGTCTGTCGCCTTGCTTGCATAGTCGGCATCCACAAACACCTGCATGCTCATCCCTGTCACTACTCCCCTCTCAAATGTAATCCCCATCCAACTCGTCCTCCTTACGTATCCTAAAATACCGAGTGCTGCCTTCTAGTGCACCATTTTGGGAAATGCACAATACCGCGCTACTGCCCGTACCGCGTTCGCGATGTCCGGCCTTGTTTGGGTGGCCAACCACATCAGAGATCCTACCAACTCGCGAAAATCGACATCAGAGCACGCTTCGTTCTCGTCAAAGTCGGTAAGCTTCATGCTCACGGGCAAGGGCACACTCCTCCCCCACTCAATACCGTACTCTGCAGCCAACTCTTCGGCAAACCTCTGCTGCGAAATCTTCAACAGCCCTCTCTCTACGTCTCTCTCGTAAAAGCACGCGGAGTACCACCTCAACTCTCCAAGGTTCTTCACGGGGACCATCTCGTTGAGATCCCTGCCAAACTTGTCACACCTCTCCTTCTGCCCTACAGCAAAAATGTCATCCACGTGGACCACGATGATCATGATCACACGTCCCTCCTCCATCAATCGAAAAACACATGCATCCGCCAGACACTGCAAAAAACCTAAAAGTAACAAACACCTCGTCAGGTGCGCATGCCAATGTCGTGATGCCTGCTTCAAACCATACAGACTCTTGCACAGCTTCACGATCAGGCCAGATAACCTACCACACCCCTGCGGTAAGCGCATGAAAACATCCTCATCAAGCTCAGACTGCACAAAAGCCTGCTGAATATCAAAATGGCACAAGTCAAGATTCTGCTCACATGCTAATGCTGCCAACAAGCGCACACTAGACACTGATACGGTGGGTGCAAACAATTCTCCAAAATCAATCGAAGCCCTCTGCATGTCCCCCCGCGCTACAAGTCTTGCCTTGAATTTCGTCGGCCATCCATACTCGTCTGCCTTACAGTTGAATACCCACTTAGCATTGATGGCGTTCTCTACTGGTTGCTACACCGGACTAAAAGTTCCTGCATCCAACAAACCGAAAAACTCTCGACCGACTGCATCATCCCACAACTCTGAGTGCGGGGACCGCATTGCCTCGTTGAACGTCTTCGGCTCGCGGAGGTCGCTGGCCATGCAGTGCGGAAGGTCAGGCATCTTGTCAGGTGGGCGCTCGGCGCGAAGAGCGGCGTCCATATCCTCGCGGGTGGCACAACATCGTTGCGAACATCTGCGGTCTCCCCCCCCCCCCGGAATCCACGGCCCCCCCAGCTCCCACAGCCCCCCCGCTTCCACGGCCTCCAAGACTCGGATCCGGCTGCGGCGGGGGCGGTAGGTCGCGGCGTCCTTGGTCTACGGCCTCCCGGGTGGCGAGCGACGAGATGAGGGTGGCCTTGTCCATCATGTCCAACAGCCCAAGGCGGTGGTGGAGAGCGGTGCCGCCACCTGGTGGCGACGGCGGTTGTTGTTGCTCATCCATGAACCGCACTCCATCGCCGCGCGTGCGGCCGTGAACTCTCGTGTCCTCCCGTCCCAACTCCTTGACGGCTCGTTTCGAAAGCGGCGGGTGCGGAGGAGCTGGGGCGGCGGCGCTGGCGGGCTGCGGCGGCGGCGGCGGCAGGCCCGGGGGCGAACGGGGCGGCGTGGCTGCGGTCGACGGTGGGGCTGATGATGGGGCGACGGAGACCGGCGACGGGGCTGAGGATGCTGTCAAGATCGGCGGGGAAGCGGGCGGCGGCAGTGCAGTGGTCGCTGGTGCAGGCGGGGTGAACGTGTATGTCCTTGTTGGCGGGGGCGGCGGCGGATGCGGCATCGGCCGGAGGTGCGGCGGCGGCCGGCGAAGGCGCCGCGGTGACCGAAGACCCCCCCCCGATGCCCGGCACCGGCGCCGGTGCTCCCGCCCGGCGGTTGACCCACACGACGTTGTTGGTGAGGGCGAGGCGACCGGTGTCAGCGCGAAGAACGACGGCGGTAGACGTGGAGTGGTTGTTGGCGCCGTGCAGGTAGAAGCACCGCGCGGATTGGACGTCCGCCTTGGTTGCCGCCTTCACGCGCATCATCCCCTCCTGGACAAAAGGGACGACGGTCAGGGGCGGCTTCCGGCCGAAGAAGACTTCGAACGGCGACTTCCAGCCCACGTTGGCCTTTGTCGCGGAGCGGTTGAAGCAGGCGGAGGCCCACAGCGCCGACGCAAGCCACAGGCGGTGTCCGTTGGCGCCGACGTGGGGGATGGAGGAGAGGTCGGTGTGTCCCATGGCGAGGATGTGACGTCACGCGGCGTGGCCCCCCTTCATGGCGCGCCAGATGGCGCTCTCGACCACCACGTTTTGCTTGGGGGTGTCGGGGGCGGTGTACTCGCGCCGGATGCCAGCAGAGTCGCAGAACGTGGTGAACGCGGCGCCGGTGAACTCGCCGCCGTTGTCCATGCGGAAGCACCCCGGGGTACCCATGCCGTTCATGTCGGCGAGGAACCGCTGCACGAACTTCAGGGTGTCGCTCTTGGCCCGCATCCCGTAACCCCGTTGCCACCGCGAGGCGCTGTCCACGAACATGATCAGGTACCGGGAGCCGTCCAGCGCGTCAGAGAACGGGCCCGTGAGATCGATGTGAACTTTGCCGAACGGTACCGCCGCGCGGGTGCCACGCCGCGGCACCGGGGCACGCCTACCCTTGGCTTCCACACAGCCCACACACGGCTGCATCTCCCCCACCAATCGTACGCCCTGCTGCTTTGCCGTTTCACGCATCAGGAATTCATTGACATGGCCGGTGGAGGCATGGAACAAATTAATGTCGATGGTGGGCGTGGATTTTCCTACCGAAAACGGGGAAGCACCGGGGGCGATAATCGCCAAGGCATGCGAGAGGGAGGGGGGGGCTACGATCTGCTGCTCACTGCATTCTGTAAGATAACCTCTCAACATGTCCAACTCCTCATGCTGCATAGCAAATGCAAGGGGGGGGTTCACCGCAGACTCAGGGAATTCCAGCGCATCCGGAAACAAATCACCAGGGGGAACTGAGTCTTTCGCATCCATCAATCCAACATCCAGAAACATGCTCATGTCCATGATCGGTAAGTCATCCTTGGATACAAGGGGGTTGATATCGATGTCGCGAAAATCAGTCGTGCCTACTGCAGGGGGAGTCACAAGCTCGGACGATTCTACAGCCGCCGTGATGACAGGCTGAAAGTCGTGGATCGTCGTGGGGACTACGTCCACGTCAACGGGCTGAAAAGCACAATGCGGTAGCACTACACCGGAAGCGGTGGAGGGGACGCTGGGACTCGAAGGTACTACACCGTCGGATCCGGTGGGCTGGACGCCAGGAGTCGAAGGTACAACGCCGGCCGTTGCGACGGACTGGAAGCCGGTACTCGCAGGTACAACGCCGGCCGCAGCGACGGACTGGAAGCCGGTACTCGCACTCGCACTCGAACTCGTGCCCGCTCCTGCACTCTGGAAAAGGGAGGGGGTGGCCGCAACAAATCCTGTGCCAATGCTAGGCGGGGACGCTTGGGCAGAAACACGGGGAGGGGCATCGGGGCTAGAGGTCACAGCACGACCACTGTAATCCTGGGGCAATCGAGTAGCCCAAAGCGAGCATCCTACATCAGAGTATGCAAAGGAAAGCCTACCATCAAATAGGTGGACGCCGGTCTCGTCTAGAAGGATCCGTTGCTTACGCTGCGTGTGGTGCAACGAAAACAAATTGAAGGTGATTCCAGGCACAACGTACACGTCCGACATTTGCACGCAAAACTCACGCTCTCCTCCCTGGTCTTGCATGTGGAAAGCCATGTTTACCTTCCCAACACAATGCACGCGAAAATAGGCACCGTTACCTACTTGGATGTACTCCTTACCGGGCGGCACTGGCCTCAAGTCGAACATTTGATGGCTGCTGCTAACAAACGTGTTGGTCGCGCCGCTGTCGGCCCAAAATTGCTCTCTGCCAAATGCGAATTCGGGTTTCGTGCAGCCAAGGCAAATCCACTACCACTCTCACGCTCGGTACTCGCTACAACACCACTCGGAACGATCTCGCCTGCAGACACGAAACGTGCCATCAAGAAGTGAAGGGAGCCCGGGGCCGGTGCTGCTGCTCCGGGAGGAGATGAGTAGGACGGGGCATGGGTGGAGTGCTGCTGCTGCTGCGACGGCTGCTGCTGGAACGTCGGTGGAGGCGGAGGCTGCGGCGGTGGCTGTGGTGGTGGCTGCTGCTGATAGTATGGTGCCGGAGGCGGGTTGTACGGCTGCTGTTGCTGGGTGTAGTCCGGCGGAGGCTGCTGGTACTGTGGCTGCGGCTGCTCCCAACCCCCATACTCGCTACTATTTGCGGGCCCCCCGTAGGGCGTGGCACCGTAATCATGGTGCATCACGTTTGCATGCCCGTGCGGGGGTCGCCATTGCTGCTGCTGCGGGCGAGGGGGGGCTGAGTTTCCATACCTTTGCTGCGCTCCGCGTCCGCCGTGGGGTCCGTGCTGGGGTCCACCACCCCAGCCCCCCCCACCGCGGCCGCCTTGTTGCTGTTGCTGCTGCGGCTGTTGTTGTTGCTGCTGCGGCGGCTGTTGCTGTTGTTGCGATGACTGCTGCTGCCGCTGCTGATGCTGTTGTTGCGATGACTGCTGCTGTCTTCGCTCTTTCTTCCGCTGCTGTTGATAGCACTCCGCGTTGGTGTGGGTTCCATACGGATGAAAGCGACAGTGCCGTTCTCCTCTGGTCTCGTCGCTCCTGTTCCGACCGTCGCCTTTGCCGTCCTGTCCACCGCCGTTCCCACTCGACCCATTTTGGACACGTCCGTCGCCCCGGGGCGCACCGGAAGCGACGAAGGCGTGCCCCACGCCACTCTTTTGTTCCTCCTCCCGTGCGCGCACCAGGTCCGTGTGGGCCTCCTTCACGGAATCCTCTATCTGCTCAAAAGTCAAATCAGGGGTGAGGTCCAACAGTTTCTTCTCTAATTTGTAGTCGGATGACAGGGCGGACACCAAGTGGTCGTTGGCTTCGTTGTCAGGATACACTGTCCCGTGCGACGCTAGCCTACTCCGCAAAATAGAGAACCTTCCGAAGTATTCTTGTGGGTTTTCACTCTCATGCATCGCGAAGCTATGGTACTCCTTCAAGAGTCTCTTTTTCTCGGCTTTCGCTTGGGGCTCGTAATACTTGAGGAAAATCCTCCATCCCCCACTCGGGCTTCCGTCTGAGACGATTTCCGACAAGATCGGCATGTATGAGATTGACGTGATGAGTAAATTCCACGCCACTACAGCCTTAGCTACCTTCTGCTCGCCATACTCAGTCTTCAGGTCTACCATGCTGATTCCTTGCTTCCCTACTGGGATGTCCTGGTGGCCCATCACTACTTCGTGGACATCCTCCTGTGCAAACCGTGCTACCATGCTCGATCTGAAAATCAAAAGCTTCTGCTGCCTACTGTCCCCCGACTTGAACACACCATCCCAAGGCTCTATTCGTCTACTCTCAGTCATACGGAGAGTTGCAGGGTGAGGTACTGCACCGATATCCCCTGATGAGGTCTGGAGGCGACCGGCCATGGCAGTTGCAATCGCGTTGGCCAGCTCGTCTGCGGAGGGGTTGGGCGTCGGGCCCCCAGTTTCTTGCTGGTGTGGTACCCCTTGTTCCTCGTTCCCGCTCCGGAGATCTTGTGTCCTCTGCTGCTCGGCTCGATGCCGTACCTCCATCTCGGCCATCTTCTTGGCCAGTTTCTCCTCCATCATCTGCTCCATCCGAGCTGCTACTCTCTCGTTGACCAGTTCTTCGATCCTGGCTTCCTCCGCTGCTTGGCGGGCCTCCGCTGCTTGGCGGGCTTCATCTTCGCGCGTGGAGGTAGGCATCTTGACCCTGCTCTCGATCGCCGCAAAGCGATGCTCCTAAACCAAGCTCGACCGCGAATCTCGTAGACGACGTGTCATCCGCTAGCGTGATCGATAATTCGGGTGGCTCGGTTCTTTTGTGGTTGGAGCTCAAAGCGGGTGGCTCATGGCGGAGCGTGGATGGGTAGGAAACGTGTTGAAAACGTAATGCAAAAGTATTGGATTCTTCGGGGGCGTGCTTGCGCTCGTAAATCTGTCACGGCATCAAGCACGCGTCACGCTCATCACGGTTAAAGTACCAAACAGACCTATCCGAATCTCCATCAAACTCTTCTCACTTCCAAGGAAAATGTCCAGAAAGTTCTGGACCCTTCGTACCCCATCACTGCAATTTCCGTAGGTATGTGTACCAAAGATAACCCGTCATACTATGCTACGAGTACCCCCAATATATCTAATAGCTGTGTGTGTGGAGCATTGGAACAGGCTCGCTCACGTGCAGGCGATGTTGGGATACCACCCCGCAGAGATATGAGATAGATGCACACAAGTAAGAAACTGCGAATGAGTATAGCTACATCCCCGTAGGTGTCAACATGTCTCTGGGTGCGCTAGATGTCCTATGCACCACTATTGACGAACGAACCCACACAAGCTGAACCCACACCAACTGGACCAAGACTACACAAGTTCCAAAAGCTCGATTCTGGTCCACGCGTCGTAAGTCCGTCACACCTCCGCTCTTAAGGAAGGTCTGCCATCTTGCTGGAAACCACATATAATCAGGCTGAAATTCCACGGTATCCATAGAACAGCTGCGATTTGTGAGATCACCCCTTATGGTCGGAAAAGGGAAAACACTGGCTTTTAATCGACAGACCACCCCAACTAACTGACGGTTGATAGACCACCAACTGACAGTTGGTCCCTTTCGAACACCACACACGGCGACGTACGACTGCGACAGAGATCAAAACAGCGCGGCTACTACGTCGCCGTATTGGATCGGGAGCGATACACACACACACCTACCACCCCTGCTCTGTGTTGAGCAGCACATCACTCAACAAGCAAAAATAGGCAACGGCCGGTTGTTTAATTGTGTGAATGAGAGTATGCAGCAGCAGCGCTACCATGGATCTACTACTACTAGTCTACAGCTGTATCTATGCATCTGTATGTAGTCTGTCGTCTGCCTCTCTCCACCACCAAATGCTCTCCACATAATCCCAACAGAGAGTTGACACACACACACACGTCCAACATCTGATCTGTTCATCATCAACATGATGCACATGGCGCTCACGGGTGCACGGCGGTGCACGGGTGCGATGCAAACGTGCAATCGGCGCCGCGCGCGCGCAACAACGCCTGCACAACGACCGCAAACCCAAATCGCAGGAAAAAAATTCCGCCGCGATTTAGGGCCTCCAAATCGGGCAGAGCGATTCCGGGGTATATACGATTTCAAATCGCGTTTTTCCGGCAAATAATAGCACCATAGGGGTTGGAATGTCTGTCGGCCTCACTACAAACCCAAATCTCAGCAATTGCAGACCTTCCACAAGAATTGGTCAATGTCACGCTAATAATATCTGCGGTATACTGGGTGACATTTTTTTTTTAGCCGTCTCGCGGAGCACACGAGAGAAGACCACACACACATCACGCGCAGCTTTTCAAGGAGGTCAGGTCCGGTTCACAACTTTCTCCTTCAGGGAGTCTCGGTGCGGTTTCTGCGGAAGAGGTTTTGGGCAAGACTCCTTCCTCTCCCTTCTTGCTATGCGTATGGGGTGAGAGCTATATATATGTGGGGCAAAGGTCTTCTTCATGCGAAATAGTTATGTTGTGGCTCCTTTGGACCGACCTAATCGTACGGAAGCCCCAAACGGTAAAGCACTAGGCAAGAGGGATCGCCCGCGTTTGCTAGTTTGGGTAAGGACAGCTTAGGGGCCGCTTTACATGTAGTTGCAAACCTAGAGCAGCGTCACGGTAAACCGCTACATTATTATATGTATAGAAGAACACGTTTGTTTGTTAGATTACTCCCCGGCAACAAATTAGACTACACCTCCTCGAACGGGCAGGTATACATCATGAGTTCATCACACTAGCCGCAGCATCACACCGGACCAAGAGCATCACTTATCCACTTACTCGCCATCTACCTGTCGTTGGCGTAGAAGTCATACAAATACAAGCCAGCTTTTCATCCGTGACGGGTGGATTCCACCCCGCTGCATGTGGATTCCACCCCGCTGCATGTCTGCATAGAGAGGAGCATGCATCCAAAATGTATACGCCAAGAGGCTCTCCATTGTGGGGGTGACTCAAGACAACATAAGTTTAACACACGGGCTCCGCGCTACCACTTGCCTGGTTGGGATTCTTGTTGGGTATATTGTGTTGCACGATCTGCGACGACTGCTGTATCGTCGTGTTTATGTGTGGGTGGGGCCCACATGATGTCCGGGCTATCGCTTGCACCGGGATACATACAGACTCACCGCCAGCACACCCGCCCGGGCAGCCGGGCAGGCCTTGTCCTGGGTTATGGTAACAAACAACCAAGACAACCATTTATATCTGACCGACACCTCGGCGATAACGTTGGGCTACTGCTGGTTAGACTGCTGTGCGATCTAACGGTAGCCTTTTGGCCTAGCGACAGCAGCCATTAGCGAGTTCTCTGCTACAAAAATCACTGCTTGCTTGTGCACGGGGGAAACATTCGGCCTCACCACGGAATCGCTTGAGTCACGCCTGACACTGCTGTACGATTGGTGCGCCCGATCTTGGACTTCGGCTCAAACTTTCCCCCCCCCTGCAGGCAGCGAGGCGGAAAAAAAAGGAGACATTCGCCACTGCACGAGCCCATTGGTGGTCAACGGACAACTGCCTCCTCTACTCTCCTGTCTCTGGGTTGGTACGTATCCCTCTGTTCTCTCTCTCTCCTGTCTCTCTCTCTGTTGAGTGAGCGAGGAATGCCTCATCAATTAGACAGTACGATGTATGCGCCGCCAGTGAGCGCGGCGTTCTGTATTGGTCTCGATCGGTGGTATCTGTTGAAAGAGTCGCTGCCAGTGAGCACGTAATTCTGTCTCAGTTTAGGGCATGAAAGAGGTGTGTGGATGCGCACACCGGTTGGACAACATATGTACAGCATACAACCATCCATATATTTACAAAGCGGTTGCTCGCTACATTTTCGTTGGGTGTCTTTAGTTCTAACGCAAGTCTCGTGCGCAGTTTTTTTTTTGCTATTTCATCAATATGTCCCAACGAATCCATCTCTATCGAAGAGTCTAACATAGATTAGCAATGAATCCATAGAGAAATTCTGGTTTTCCACGATTTCCCGAACACAGCACACAGCCAGCGATATCTCCCCCGTCCCCAACAGGGTCAACAAGACACTTTGGTAGCCATCTTGGGTATATATGTATATATCTGTATGTTATGTTGGGAAGGTGTAGAAGGGAGAGGTTGGGTATTTGGTTCGTCGGGTATGTGAATATGTGCACCCTTACGGAAGGGTGTGTATTTTGTATGCATACAATCCAAACATGTCGGGTTTTGCCACATTAGCGGTGTAGGACAGCAGGTGTGAGATGTGCGCATTAAACATGAACAGCACGACTTTGCTTTCGTTCATCCCGTGACGCGTTGTTGCCTGATGGTATTGCTTCTTCAGTTTCTGGAACAATCAATCAATGCAAGTGCACCCCGGCAGCAGCAGCACCGCCGTAAACAGTCCTGCTGTTAAGCGTTGTGCACATGGGAAAAGATAATCTAGGAAAATACATACGCACACAGAAGACTATGTACCCATTCGAGATATACACACGATAAGATAAGTGGTACAACAAGAGGGACCAACACACGCGGGAAGCGGGGAGAATATTTAGGAAAACAGCAGTGTCCTGACCTCAACACATCCCCTTCGACTGTGGTACAATCTCGAACGGGCGGTCTATCTGTGAGATTATGTGTACCACTTTCTAACAACACACACCCAGGAAGACTACCCATTCGAGATATCCCCACAGTCGAACGGGATGTTTTGAGTCTTTTCGGTTGTTGTTGTTGTTGCTGTCTTCACATCAAAAACCGTTCCGTTCTCTCGGCCCCGTACCTTCTTCTTTCCGTACTAGTCGAACACTTGACGGGGTCGATTCCCGTGGTCACAGCCCAAGTTACCCAAAACAGGTATACGAAAATAAAATGTACCCGAAGGGTCCTTGAGCCAATAAACGTCTTGAACAGATAGTTTAGGCCACTCCGTTCGCCTCTGCACGCTATGCGAGGTAATTCTAGCTTGGAAACAGATAGGAAAAAATATATATATATGGAAGGGAGCAGAAAGAGAGAAGGGAAAGAGAAGGAGAAAGACACAAGACAGAAAAAGACACCGGCCTCTGCGACAGCAGGGTTAGAAAAAAAAAGCATAACAACACAAAAAAACACAAGCCAGAGCGGGCTACTCCAGCCAGCCCAGGCACGTCGTCGCTCGCGGGGGCTTGGTGCAATGGTAGTGCCGGGCGGGAGGGGGGGGGGGGTACCCATAGTCGTGCATGCCGTAGTCGTTAGACCATTGACCTCGCATCCCTACAAAGCCGGGACGGAGCACGCCGGGTGCTCACCGGACCAGGCTCTCACATCACCAGGCGCGAGGCACACTGAGGTATGCGACGAGTCTCAACAAGGGTGCGCTGCATCCTGCTAAGTGTGTTCGGCATCTTGTGCTTACTTCCTTGCGTACGGATGACAGCTGCGTATGACTTAATTTATTTTCTGGTGCCTTCACTTCCAGATACAAGTTGTAAGCTTTAACACAACGTGCGATTGTCCCCTTTGCGCGGAGTGAGGGTTCTCCACCCCGCACAAGATGATCTACTCGACCATCATTATGGTTACCGCCAAAGAAAACAAAACAAAGGTAAAAACAAAAAAGCAGTAAACTGGTTGCCGAGCTCACTTTAACCCTCGGCTTGTTTTACCACATCGCTTAGGAGCGACGAAAAGCCAACCCCGATGGCAAACATGGGGGGGGGTGGGTGGGGGGATATGTCAAGCAAGGGGTTCAATTCGGCACGGTGTTGCGCGCCGCTCGGTCCGCCTCCTCGCGTTTCCTGCTTTTCCTCGCCGTCTCGTGTTGAGGCTGCTGTCCCCCTCCCGCCCCCGTGGTTGTTGCCGTGTCCGTGTTGTTGTCGTGCTTCTTGTTTCGTTTGAGCGATTGTTGTCGGCTAGCCTCCTCTTCCTTCTTGTGCCAGGAGGCCATGAACCTCTTAGCTCCCTGCAGTTCCCCTGTATGCCACAGTACCCCCCGGTCCACCTTCGCTGCTTCCATCAAAGTTGTTCCCGGGACTCCGAAGAAGCATGGGTCGGCGTCCGTAGATCCGTGCTCTGCTTCGAACAATATCAGGTCGTCCTTCAGGTACATCTGCCAGTTTTGCTTCGGTTTACCCCTGCCTGGGCCCTCCCCTCCCAAGCATCACCCGTTTCGGGAGTCGTCCGTCTGGCTGCCGAGCCAGCGCTCCCGCGAACAGCAGGCGCCGTCGCCGGACAGTGCTTTCCACGCTCTGGCACCCTACCCTTTTCAGGGTCTGGGCGTAGGAAAGCTGCCGTTAGGTGCCCCTCTTGCGTTGGTAACCGATCACTCGCAGGAGCAGTCGTTGGTGTATCGTCCGCAACGTCCGGTATTGGTCTTGACGTGGGGCCAATGTCATGCAGCCGTACAGCAGTGCCTACATCGCCTCGGCCTGGTGAGGGGAGGAAAACCGCGTGGATTTACATTTGTATGCATACGTATGCATATACGTGCCAAACATCTATTATCCCTTATTGTGTTTCTCTACGGGTGCCATACATACAATACCGGAGAAACCGACGTCATCCCAACATGTTCCTTCCTTCCACACTTTCCCAGCACAGCATACAGAGAGTACCAGGTACTACAAAACGGCTGACAAACTGTCGTTGAGCCTATTGTTTACCTAGAGGGGGGTCTTAATATGACGTGTACAAACCCAATGCAACGCTAACCCTAACCTTAACCCCAAGCTCACACGCTAACCCCTACTGCTGGAGGTTGGCGCTGGTCACCCTAAAACCAAGCCCACACGATACGTTCTTCTAGCGTAGGTTGGCGCTGTGTGGCTAAGTTGTAGATTATGTGCCGCACAGTTAAGTTCTCTACCAGGGTTAAATGCCGGTGGCGAGTTCTACGTTGAAGTGCCCACAGCTCACCCATGGGTTGCTCATGGGCGGCCCATGAGGTGCCCATTGGCGGCCCATGGGTGAACGTGGAAATAAACCAGCTGAAACCAATGTATGCCGTGCGAGATGCACGTGCAGGGTGCAGTGTGCAGCGCAACCCGTCAACCACTTTAACCCTAACCCACCAACCTTTTCGGTAATATTTGCTCTGTGATCGCGATTGTGGTGATATTATATTAGTAGGTCCTGTTTTGTTTATTCGTTTTCGTATGCGTAGATGAGTTGATTTACCTTTTTGGGGGTTGGCCTGTCTTCACGCAAGGCAGTAGCCTTCGCGTATATTTTAATTTAGGAAAAAGGCGTCCAAGTCAGCTGGACCAGCAAGCATCGTTCGATTTCCGTGGGTGGAACTTTTATTCGCATCCCCCACCCGACCCGGTCTCAAATGCTGATCTCGGGCTACAGTGCAAATGTCGTGGCGCCTCCCCGAGTTTGAGTAGCCTACATCTCCTGTGGCCAAAACGAATCGGCCTTGACTGTTCCTTGTCTGTTTCACCATGGGAACGGCTGGTTGAACAGCGAAAGAGGGCCTGCCTTCTGCGCGCCACAACCTTTTTGTCTTTTTCGTTTGTGCTTTTCTTCCTGAGTGACCGTGGTCCACATGCAGTTGCTGCCGTTGTGCTTGGAATATGCTGCAAACGTCGTAAGATTATCGTCTCTGTCGCTTGGGCTGCACGCTGTGCTCGCGTAGGCGATGCGCATCCCCGCATTTTTCCGGTTCACCGTTGCACCGATAGACGTTCTTTTTGCACGACCCGGCTGTGCCGTGTGCAGACGCTTCTTATAGTACACACACAGACACCCTCATTAAATCCCCCGCCTCGTGATTCGAACCCACAACCTTGATGTTGGCAGGCCACGCCGGAGGAGTTGGCCGCCGATAAGGGGCTCGACATGCTACACGGGCAGCCAGGTGGGTGACCTCCGCCCTGCTGCGTGCGGCTCGGTTGACTGCGTTGTTGTCATGATTAAGATTCATGGTTCTGTGGAGACCACCTTCATAAAGGTACAATCTCCCCAAAGTCTGTCGAGGACGATTCCCTCATTTCACGGTTCTCTTCATCATTATTCCTGATTCTTGGCGAGTAGCAGTAGTCGCGTGCTCGCCTTTCATCCGTGCGGAGGTCGGCCTCGCGAATTTCAGTCTTCTTGTCATAACAAGGCAATGTTGTATATTATCGGCCTCACCGTATCTCGCTCTCTCTTTTCTTGCCTCACCGTATCTCTCTCTGCTTGTCTCTGTCTATCTCTATCTCTATATCTAGCTCCATCTGTCTCTCTTCTCCAATCTCTGCACCCTGCCTGACTGTCTATCTCTCCCCCCCCCCCCTCCTCCCCACTCTCCTCAATCAGCTTCCCCCCCGGAACTGTACGGCGCTCTGGTCCCAAGCGGCGTCTACCCTGACAGGCGTCCGTGGGCGAAAAAACTGCTGGCCCAATTTTCCTCCCTCACCGAGCAGAGGTGAGAAGACCGGAGTAGACGGCCGACACGGTTTTTGAACCCTTTTCGTCCTTGGTCTTCCGCCTCACCCCCTCGCTAGCTCTCTCGTCTCCTTGCGAAACCGTCGCCAGAACGTCTCGTTCTTTGGTTTATTATTCGTGATAAAATGCGGCGTACTATTAGTGCCAACCTCTCCGACGAACCTCCGCTGTGTGGACCCCAGCAAGGCGCAATCTATTGTCGAGCGAAGGCGACGAGGTGTTGTGTGTCCCCCCTTGTCCTTTCGCGAGAACGTCATTCCCACCTACGACGACTAATAGGTGCGTTGAGAACACCAGGCATGACTGCTGTGCAGGCACGCGGCTGCTGGCTGCCCGGTGACACCAGTCTTGACTCGAGTCCGTCCCAGCTGCCCCGCCGCCGTCGATAGCAGGCGTGTCGAATGAAATAATCTCTGCTTCCCATTCCCAACTGTTTCTTGTTTTTTGTTTTTTTGTTGCCGCTACATAAAACCACACTCGACGTGGGCGTCACTCCGGGCACGAAGAAGACGACGACAACAGCGCTGATGAGGTGTGGGGGGGGGTAGGGGGTGGGGGGGGGGGGGGGGGGT
>FN648693.1:0-17363 GCA_000310025.1 Ectocarpus siliculosus | reverse complement strand
CCCCCCCCCCCCCCCCCGACGACATCGGTGACGTCGCGTCGTCGTGTCAGGCCCTGCTGGTCTCCGTGGGCACGGCGTTAGCGCTAAGAATAGGGACAGCTCCACTCCCCACTGCTGCCGAACGTCATTTATTTGGTGTTTTGTTCTGCCCCCCCCCCTCTCCCCCCCCTCGCAGGAAGAACCCGATGCCGCCAGCGAAGGGAAGATTGCCGGGGAGGATCGGGCCGAGGATAAGGTGAGCCTTGTCGCATAGCCCACCACGACGCGCAGCTAATAATATTTTCGCAGAGATAAAAAGAGGGGGGGCGGGGGCGAGACAGATATAAGAGACAGATTTTGTAGAGAGGAAGAAAGACAGAGAGAGAGAGCTGTCCCCCTTAGCGCAATAGCGTGAGAGAATCGAGGTGGAACGCCATATCTATGTTCTGGGCATAATGACACGTCCCAAGACCAGTGCTCGTATCTTCCTTTATTGTTTTCTTTCGAATTGCATTTATTAATATTTTCTACCGCCCGAGGGAAGAGAGAGATACCAAACTGGCAGAGAGCACATTTCCCGCAGACACGTTTCTGCGGCCTTTCTATCGTGCCTCTGCCTCTCTCCCAATAAAGACTGTCTCTCTCTTCCCTCCAAACAGCAACTGAGGGTGCCCTCTCCTGCGGTGGAGGGAACCAATCTTACTGCACACAGTAGTCTCAGATGACCAAGTCCCTAAAATGGTACCCTACCATTTTCTTCGCCTCACATACATACAGCTATAAGTTCTACCGGATACTTAATTCGTCCTCTCCTTTCCCCCACCTTCGAAAGAAAAGGGGTGGGTGGGTGGGAAAAGACTCCACTTCCTGTCAGCTCCAGAGGCTGGCACACCGCTAGAAGCCTTCTATGTGACCACCTCGCTAGTTGTCTCTGCGATACTCTCTCTCTGGCACGCTAAGACTCTGTGGACACAAGGCTTGAACAGAATGGTAACATATGCGACTCCTCCTCTAGACCGAGGGGGCCCCGCAGTACGCAATGCATTCCGGGTACCCCAATATAAACAGTATGGCAATTCGAGTTGTTTCAATAAACCTCGGTTTGTTTTGTCTACGCCTTTGTCTACGCCTTAAACAAACCTGCCCTTTATTGTTTTCTTTCGAATTGCATTTATTAATATTTTCTACCGCCCGAGGGAAGAGAGGGATACCAAACTGGCAGAGAGCACATTTCCCGCAGACACGTTTCTGCGGCCTTTCTATCGTGCCTCTGCCTCTCTCCCAATAAAGACTGTCTCTCTCTTCCCTCCAAACAGCAACTGAGGGTGCCCTCTCCTGCGGTGGAGGGAACCAATCTTACTGCACACAGTAGTCTCAGATGACCAAGTCCCTAAAATGGTACCCTACCATTTTCTTCGCCAACATCGAGGTCATCATGACACTACTCGTGCAGTGGGATTAGCTCCTGTTACTGCCTACCTACCGCACACAGTGCTTTCCCCCGATTGCCTCCCGACTCGCTATGTCGTACCGAACGGGACACCCCTTGCGAGTCCTCTACTGTGGGCGGCTCCTACACATTCCTCTGACTTCATCTTCCCGCCCTTCGGAATACTCGTTCCAATGTGTTGCCCCCAACAGCCATATACAGCAAATTCCCAAATCCTTAGCTAAATGGTGCAGCGCGCGTTAGTTTCTGGGATTCACCCCTATTTCGTAACTATTTGCCTCGAAGCTCCGCGGGCTTGGGCATACTTCATAACTTGCACTGCACAACCTTTAACTAAGACAGGAAGTTTAACGGCGCGTCATCGGGCAACGTTGCACAACATGACAACGACGCCACCACCAGAGCAACTGCTCCGCCGTCTGCTCTATATCCCGATCATGGGCCGTTAACCTCATCCCGATTCTTGGATCGCCTGATGCGATGCACGAGGAGAACCCTGACCACTCCGGCGTTACGACGGCAGGCGGCACCTGCAGACGGCGACGGCAAGCCAAGCCGAGGCAATAATCGGCACGGCGGTGATACGGGTGGCTTCCTACACACTGCCGCCGCATCGACCAGCTGCCCGCTCCGCGATTGAGGACCCGATGAGGTCGTCCATCAGGTCTGAGTTCGCTTGTGCCTTAAATCTCGCTGCAGCCCTTGTTGCCATGCCGTTGGGCCGCCCTCATTCGGCCGTGTGTTTTAATTCACTCAGCTCTCGGCGACCCCTTCAATAACTTCCTTTTGATTCCACCGCCGCCCCTGGGCCGCGGTCTGCGGTCCGCGGAGAAGACCGTGCACGGCACGGGCGCCTTGCTGCTCCCCGAGCGGGCGAAAGCCCTGGCTCCCATGAAGACGGTCGCGGCGTGGTCGCGGCGTGGGGCACCCGGCGGACATATCCGCCGTCATGGATTCTGAAAGGAAACACCTGGCGTTGCCGGCCACGATCCCCACGCACCGGTCCGCCCGCGTCCTGCCGCCCTGCCCAGGCGTGACCTCGATTCAATCGCCATCTGCGAGTGTGCAAGCGCTCCCTTTCACAACAAGCAACAGAGCAAAACGAAACCGAGTTGATGCGTTTCGTCCACGCGAATAGCGGAAAAATTGGCATTTAAATATTTCGAGCGTACATCGCACGAATGCCGACTGTGTAAATGTGGGTAGTGCTGTTGAAATAAGCCCCCCCAAACCAGGCCACCAAAACACGATTGATGTGTTTCGCCCCGGCACATACCGATTGCACATCATCTGCACGATATACATGACCAACCGCGTAACCGCACAAACTCGGCGGCCGCAGGAACGGCACAACTGTATGAAACAGGCGGCCCTACCACAGAACCAACAACGAATGTTGGTTGTTTTGTCCTGGCGGATACTGACAAATCCACACCATGGTCATGATTCTACTGGATAGTGAGAATCGCTCGAATGCGACAACCGCGGGAAGCACTGTTGTTGCTAGGAACACGCCCACACCCGCGGCCGCCATTCACGACTCATGTGTTTGGTTGTCGGCATAATATATCCGCGTGAATCGCCCACTGCGAAAACCCTGTCAGCACTGTTCGAAACCAAGCCTACAAATCATGGTCGCCAATCACAAATTCATGTGATTCGCAGTGGCAATGTTGAAAACATATTGTGATTGCCATGATTGCCGGATGTTTTGCGAATGCGCTGGCCGCATTAGACAGCGTGTTGCAACCGGAGCTCCATCACCACTCGCAGAAATCACCATGATATGACTGGGACACGTTAGATTGGGTGGTCTAAGCAGATACTGGCAACCAAGTTCTGATCGACATTTTTGCAGGAATCACACGAATGCGACGGCCTCGGTAGGCAACATCGTTGCAACAACTACCGCACCACCGCCAGCCACGATTGATGTGTCTTGTTCCGGTAGACACTGACCGAGCACAATATGAATGGATGGTAAGACTGCGTGAATCGTCAAAGCGCGACCATCGCAGTTGGCATCGCTTCGAAAACCTAACGCTCCCACCCCATCTGCAAAACATTGTAGACGTGTTTAGTTCCGTCGCCTACTTAAATTTTATTCCTCGTGATGCATTCATGGCTGCGTGAACCGTGCAAAGCGACATCTGTGATATGCCGCAAACTTCATGACCGCCAAGCACAAGTGATATTTGTGGTCCCCGCAAAAGAATGGGCTGCGTAGACCGCACGATGCGACACTCTGGTATGTACTGCTGCGAAAACAACAAGCCTACCAACCACGGTCGCCAATCACGATCCCGGCAGAAATATATCTGCTTGAGTCGCCCACTGCGGAACCCCTGCTAGTTAGCACTGGTCAATACGAAGCACCGACCTGGACCGTCAAACACGATTGATGCGTCCGGTGCCGGCATACACAAGTCTGCGTCAATCTGCGACAATTCTCGTACGTAGCACTGTTCCGGTCAAGCTCACCGACCACGGCCCCTAGACACGAGTCATGTGTTTGGTCCCGGCATAAACTGATCTGCGTGAATCGCCCAATGCGACGACCCTGGTAGATGTCCATGTTCAGAAACAAGAAGCTACCAACCACGGTCGCCAAACACGATTTATGTGCTTGGTTCCGGCATGAACAAATGTGTCTGAATCGCCTGATGCGACAATCCTGACAAGTAACACTGTTCCAAAATGAAGTTCACCAGCCACCGCCGCCAAATACGATTGGTGTGTTTGGTCCCGGCATACACAAACCGGCGAGAATCGCCCCATGCGGCAACCCTGGCAAAATCTCCCCATGCCACAACCTTGGTAGGAAACACTGTACAAAGTGAAGCTCACCAGCTACGGCCGCCAAACACGATTGATGTGTTTGGTTCCGGCATAAACTGACCTGAAGAACCGCCTCACTCGACAACCCTGGTAGGTTGCTACAATGGACAACGAGTGACAACATCAAATATCGACATCCCTTGTCGGGGACCATAGATGTTGAGAGGTTTGTCCCGATATCCATTGTCCAAAACAGTGGATTTTGAAAGTTCCTTTCAACCTCCCTTGTCAAGGACAACAAATTATTCAAAAGGTTCTGTCGATATCTGTTGTCAACCGTAACAGATTTCGATGGTGCCTATTGATATGAATTGTGCATAGCAACAGACGTTCAACGGTTTTCTCCGAAGCCATTGCCACTGGGTTCATGACATGTCATCGATATACATCGTTTACTGCAGTAGATTCTTGAGCGGGCTACCGATATATATCGAAACGCAACATCGATAGTCGTTATCTCGAGCAATCTGTCCTCAAGGTCGTAAAGGATATCCACTTGCACGAGAACATGTTCGAAGGCTTCTTCTAATACTGCCCGCAATGTCTATCGGAAGGAAGCCTTCGAAGTCTGTTGTTGCCAACGATGTCTATCGTGACATTCGACAGGCATTTCAATTTGCAATAGATTGCACAAGTCATCTGTCAATAGGCTCGGTCTTTGGCAATAGTGCGAGAAATCCAGCAACCGATCACCCTTACCGACGGCAATATACTCGTCTATGTAGCAGCAGAAATAGAAGCCTACCTGGTACACGGTCTATTTCGTGGTGTGGTAGGTAGCAGAAGCTCACCAACCACGGCCGTCACACACGATCGGTACCAGCATAAAAACAAAAAATCTGCGTGAATCGCCCCATGCGACAACCCTGGCAGGTGGGACTGTTCAAAACGAAGCTCACCAGCCACGGCCGCCAAACACGATTGATGTGTTTGGTCCCGGCATAACCTAATCTGCGTGAATCGCTCCATGCGACAACCGGGGTTAAGTAGCGCTCAAACGTAAAGCTCACCACCACAGCCGCCAAACACGATTGATGTGTTACGTTCCGGCGAAACTGATCTGCGCGAATCGCCCCATGCGACAACCCTGGTAGATAGCCATGTTCAGAAACGACAAGCTCACCAACCACGGCCGCCAAACACGATTGGTGTGTTTGGTTCTGGCATAAACAGACTGCGTGAATCGCCCAAGGCGACAACTCGAGGAGGTATGTAGCGCTGTTGCGAAAACAAGTCCATCAACTCCGGCCGCCAGTCTCTACTCATGCGTGTGGTTCCGGCTGTTACGTTCTCTATGTCTGTGCGTGAATCGCCCCCGGCGACAACTCTCGTAGTTAGCGCTTGATGAAAACAAAACAAGTACACCAATCACGGCCGCCACACGCTGTTCATGTGTATGGTTCTGGCAGTAATCTCTGTACCTGTGCGTGGATCGCCCCACAGGCAACAACTCTCGTAGGTAGCACTTGTTGAAAACAAATAAGTCCACCGACTCCGACCGCCACCCCTACTCATGCGTGGGTTTCGGCAGTTACATTCTCTGTATTCATGCGTGAATCACCCCCGGCGGCAACTCTCGTAGGTAGCGCTTGTTGAAAAACAGAACAAGTCCACCAAATCCGGCCGCCACGCGCTATTCATGTGTATGGTGTCGGCATTTACACTCTCTATATTCATGTGTGAATCGCCCACCGGCGACAACCCTAATAGGTAGCGCTGTTGACAAACAAGCCCACCAACCACGGCCGCCACACACTTCTCATGCGTGTGGTTCCGGGATTCACACACTTCTGTATTCATGCGTTAATTGCCCACAGGCAACAACCCTGGTAAGTAGCGCTGTTGACAAACAAGCCCACCAACGACGGCCGCCGCACACTTTTCATGTGTGTGGTTCCGGCATTCACGCTCTCTGTATTCATGCGTGAATTGCCCCACAGGCAACAACCCTGGTAAGTACCCCACCGACCACGGCCGCCACGCACTATGTATGTGTGTGGTTCCCGCATTTACACTTTCTGTATTTATGCGTTAATTGCCCCACAGGCAACAACCCCGGTAAGTAGCGCTGTTGACAAACAAGCCCACCGACCAAGGCCGCCACACACTTTTCCTGTGTGTGGTTTCGGTATTTACACTTTCTTGGTATTTATGCGGGAATCACTCACAGGAAACAACCCTAGTAGGTAGCGCTGTTGCGAACACAAGATCACCAACCACGGCCGCCACACACTATTTGTTATGAGTGTGGTGCCGGCATTCATACCCTCTCTATTCATGCGTGAATCGCCACACAGGCAACAACCCTGGTAAGGAGCGCTGTTGCGAAAACAAGCCCACCAACCACGGCCGCCACACACTATTTGTTATGAGTGTGGTTCCGGCATTTACACTTTCTCTATTCATGCGTGAATGGCCACACAGGCAACAACCCTGGTAAGTAGCGCTGTTGGGAAAACAGGCCCACCAACCACGGCCGCCACACACTATTGATGTGTGTGGTTCCGGCATTTACACTCTCTATATTCAGGCGTGAATCGCCACACAGGCAACAACCCTGGCAAGTAGCGCTGTTGCGAAAACACGCCCACCAACCACGGCCGCCACACACTATTTATGTGTGTGGTTCCGGCATTTACACTTGCTGTATTGATGCGTGAATCGCCCACAGGCAACAACCCTGGTAAGTAGCGCTGGTGGGAAAACAAGCCCACCAACCACGGCCGCCACACACTATTTATGTGTGTGGTTCCGGCATTTACACTTTCTCTATTCATGCGTGAATCGCCACACAGGCAACAACCCTGGTAAGTAGCGCTGTTGCGAAAGCAAGCCCACCAACCACGGCCGCCACACACTATTTATGTGTGTGGTTCCGGCATTCATACTCTCTGATTTCATGCGTGAATCGCCACACAGGCAACAACCCTGGTAAGTAGCGCTGTTGCGAAAACAAGCCCACCACCATGGCCGCCACACACTATTTATGTGTGTGGTTCCGGCATTCGTACTCTCTGATTTCATGCGTGAATCGCCACACAGGCAACAACCCTGGTAAGTAGCGCTGTTGCGAAAACAAGCCCACCAACCACGGCCGCCACACACTATTGATGTGTGTGGTTCCGGCATTCATACTCTCTGTATTCATGCGTGAATCGCCACACAGGCAACAACCCTGGCAAGTAGCGCTGTTGCGAAAAACAAGCCCACCAACCACGGCCGCCACACACTATTTATGTGTGTGGTTCCGGCATTCATACTCTCTGTATTCATTCGTGAATCGCCACACAGGCAACAACCGTGGTGAGTAGCGCTGTTGCGAAAACAAGCCCACCGACCACGGCCGCCACACACTATTTATGTGTGTGGTTCCGGCATTTACACTTTCTCTATTCATGCATGAATCGCCACACAGGCAACAACCGTGGTAAGTAGCGCTGTAGCGAAAACAAGCCCACCAACCACGGCCGCCACACACTATTTATGTGTGTGGTTCCGGCATTCGTACTCTCTGTATTCATGCGTGAATCGCCCACAGGCAACAACCCTGGTAAGTAGCGCTGTTTCGAAAACAAGCCCACCAACCACGGCCGCCACACACTATTGATGTGTGTGGTTCCGGCATTCATATCTCTGTATTTATGCGTGAATCGCCCACAGGCAACAACCGTGGTAAGTAGCGCTGTTGCGAAAACAAGCCCACCACCATGGCCGCCACAAACTATTTATGTGTGTGGTTCCGGCATTTACACTTTCTCTATTCATGCGTGAATCGCCACACAGGCAACAACCGTGGTGAGTAGCGCTGTTGCGAAAGCAAGCCCACCACCACGGCCGCCACACACTATTTATGTGTGTGGTTCCGGCATTTAATACTTGTTGTATGCACACTTCTGATCATACCACGATCGACTGATCGCTATTAAATCAACAACAACGTGCTGGCGTCAAGGTATGCTTGGTGCTGTCCAGCAACTTTCTCAGTACAATTGTATGTACTCTGGGAGGACTTCAACGGATTCCGTCGAATCGGGCCTCGATTCTCACGGCAAGTCTCCAACAATTTATTGTAACTTTGTAAGTAGTGTCCACATACTTCGCTGGCAATTGCACAATCTCTGGCTTTTATCGACTGCAGCGTAAATCTGAATCCAGAATATCCCCTGTGATACCCACTCGTGTACAGGACACCATGTGATCCAGCATTCGTGTATGTACTTCCATCGCGTATCGACACCAAACAATAATAGTTTGTGGGTATTGTCTTGCTTGGCTGTGGCCACCACACACTCGTTAGATGCGGAGCCGGTATTGAAACCACGTTCAACATCGTGAACGTAACGCCACAGAACCCACAGTTATTTTTTTTTTTCTCCCGCATCGATGCGGAACAACTGCTGTATTTGCGAGTGTATGTATATCATGCACATGACTGCGTATTCTTCGTACGGTGGCAACAGCCGTGACAGCCAGCGCTGTCGAAGCAGGCCCACCAACCTCGGCCACCAAACCCGGTTATGTGTTTAGTCATTGAATCACGTGCGACATGGGTGACTGGGTCCGCCACCGAATCAACCCAGCAGTAGCGGGATCTCTCTCCCCATGCAAACACTCCGTTGGGGTTGTGGTTGTGTCTCTCCTTTTTTTTTTGACACACCATAACACATTGTGGGTTTTGCTCTCTTCCCACATCATCCCACATTGTCATCACATCACAACACATACCGCTCAGTGTTGCGCCCTAGATGCCACGCCTGCCGGCGCCTGGCGTCCTTGCTCTCCTCTCCGCTCTCGTCACATCTCGGGACCCCGAGTTCTCAGTTATGACTGCTGTAGCTCGGGTAGCCCGATTTCCCAACTGGAAGAGGAGGCAAGAAAATACTCCACTTCCTGTCAGCTCCAGAGGCTGGCACACCGCTAGAAGCCTTCTATGTGACCACCTCGCTAGTTGTCTCTGCGATACTCTTTCTCTGGCACGCTAAGACTCTGTGGACACAAGGCTTGAACAGAATGGTAACATATGCGACTCCTCCTCTCGACCGAGGGGGCCCCGCAGTACGCAATGCGTTCCGGGTACCCCAATATAAACAGTGTGGCAATTCGAGTTGTTTCAATAACCTCGGTTTGTTTTGTCTACGCCTTTGTCTACGCCTTAAACAAACCTGCCCTTCAACAAACAATGCAACTGTGGTGTTTCTGTGCGGTACTATAGATGATGAGTTTTGTGTTGCTTTTACGATAACATACTCACTCCGTGGTAGCTCGAAAGCACGGGGAATTCCGATGTTTCCGCGGTATTTTTTGTAAGGTAATGGGGCACTTCAATTTGTTCGTTAACGGTTTGGGCGTTAAAGGTAAAATCAATTTATCACGGAAACGATTTGGATGGGAACGGTAATAATTCTCACTTTTCACGGGATCACGGGAAACGGTAATTACCGTGGTTTTACTGCGGTAAAATTACCGCGGAGAAATTAAAGACGACAGCCCTGCCTTTTTGTCATCCACAACCACGAGACAGGCACCAACCAGCGCACAACAAGAAGAAAGGCAATATATAGCAAACTGGCGTAGGCATACTGTACATCCATCCGCTACTGTGTGACATGATGATCTATAATGATATTATTTAATTAGTAGAACAAGATGAGAGAGGACTCCGCGACAGAGAAAGAGACACCCTCGCTCGCTCCCATTTTTCCCGTTAGGATTTATTTGTCGTCGTTTCGTCACGCCGTCACGCACGAAATCTAATCCGTTCAAAGGATCAAAGGAAAAGCGGACCACGGATTGGAGGCAGCCCTGCAAGAATGCCATCATGTTTTCTCTGTTTCTCAGATACCAGTTGTTGGTGCGCATCAAAATATTTGTCTGGCCACGATGCTTTTTCACCTCCTCGGTATTAGAAAAACGAATCATGTCAGGATTTCACATGAACAATGTTCGTATGTATTCGTTCATATCATTTCGCGCGATTATGTCTGTCACGTGGTTACAAGTCCTACAGGCCCATGTCAACGGTAACCAAAGTATTTAGTTGTCAATCATTGTATCTCCACTCAACGTTTTTCAATCCTGACACTTGCCATTTTGGATGAAAACTAAAATAATGTTGTCACCTAATGGTCCTATTGGTACATTGTCACATTTACGCTGGAGAGTAAATGTCCTGTCCTTGTTGTACACTTTGTCACATTTACATCAGAAGTAAATGTCATGTCCTTGTCATATCCTTTGTCCATACATTTTGGGAACAACATATTGTTGGATAAGTTTGTTTGTCAACACTAACATTTAGTGTTTGTCTTGTCAACGTGTTATTGTTCAGTTAAACTCAAGTTCACATACTTCTTAGTTTTTGGTGGAGTGCGAGCTCTATCACCACAAAAAACTGGGGGGGTGATATGGGACTTGTGTCTCCTGAACCAACACACCTCCTTTCATGTATATCTGTAACGTCCATACGTCAGTCGGAGAATCCCTCCGACTGGACGCATCCCCGTCATTGTCATCAGTAAGGAGACACTTCGGTTCATGATCTTGATGGTCAACGCCTCTGCCCGCCCTCGCCCCTCTCAGCTCACTTCTTTTCACTACCTCAGTCTCTGGTTCCACTAGACCTGTCCGACTGTCCACGTGGTTCTACACGTGCCCTACTTTCATCGTCGTTGCTCTACGTGAGGACAACTTGCTCGTCGCAAGAGTAGAGAGCTCGTAACTCTTATCGACTGCGCCCTAGACTAAATCCCACATGGGTACATGAAAAAATTAGTAGACGCCGCTGGGTATACCCACCACGATGTCGGACAGAAGTGGGCACTCTGGTGAGGCCTTGCGCGCCTCGGCGGTATTAGGGCCAAAGCTGTGCCCGGCAGTGGGAAAAAATCGATGCCCGTGCTGTGTATGGTCCCTGGCTGGGTCGCCCAGGTGTCAGAATGGGGTGTTGAGTCGTTTGGGGGTCGCCTACGGAGGGCGCGCGCGCTGGATTTTCGAGTACTCACGTTTGTCCGAGAATGGCGTGGGCATACCCACTTTTGTCCATTCCCCATAAATAAGCGACATACCACTGCTGCCGACTTTGACCGACGGATTGCAGCAGGTTTCGGCAATACTACAGCAGTAGTTTCCCCGCGACACAGAAGCAGACCACGTACAGCAGTATTGCAGTACTCTCTCCATGTATTTGCCCAAACGTACAAACTACATGCAGAGAGAGGTGGACTCACAAAATAGGTACAACAGCGCCGTGGCACCAGCATGATTTGATATGTATGTTTGCTACAGAGTCAAGGGAATACATATGGGTGCAGCAGCTTGTACCATGAATACCACCCGACACATGCTTCAACTTGCAGTGCGAGACAAAGAGTTGGGGTGGCGGGGGTGCGAGCGAGTGCGGTGAGACAACAGAGAGGGGACGAGAGCGAGACACACACACACACACACCAGGCGGCGTAGACAGAAAACAAGCTTCTCACACACCTCGAGGCCCGGGACATGATGGTTTCTCCTTTCAACAACCTGGCTGGCGGTAGCCAGCAAGTAGGACATGCTCTCGGCATCGTGTTGCTTCGCGCTTCGCCTTGGCCCGAGGTGTTGCCTGACGCCGAGCAGGGAAAACTGAATGCGGCTGGACCTACAGCAGCGCCATTAACCTCTGCTGAATCCAGCCGGGATTTGCCCTTGGTGACCACCAACCCTATCTATGTTGGGCCCTACCACGGTATCGCGCGTGTGGGATCGTTGTGTGTGGAGTGCGGGATGTGGTTGAAGGGGTATGCCCTCTCGCCATCACATGCGGCGAGATTTATTTGGAAAGTTGCCTTGCAGCGTGTAAAAAAATGAAGATGTTGGTTCCAGATATTTATATTTGGACCCGAATTTCCGGGGGTTTGACATTTTTGTGTAACGCCGTGAGATATCTCATGGGCGCCCATGGGCCCCCATGGAACCCCATGAGGTCGATATTATGGTGACCCATGGGGGTCCATGGGTCCCATGGGCCCCCATGAGAACAATCTCATGGGAACCCATGGGCCCCCATGGGTCCTCATGAAGTCCAATGAGAATCCCATGGGACCCCATGAGAAATCTCATGTATTGTCATGGGGGTCCATGGGAGCCATGGGTCCCCATGGACCACGATAAAAATCGATAGTCTCATGAGATATCTCATGGGGTACCATGGAAAACCACCCCATGGTGCCCCATGAGATTTGCCATGGGGTCCGTAAATATATTTTTTTATCGTTCGCCATGAGCCCTCATGGCGTGCTATGGGGCACCATGAGATCCCATGAGAAACAAAAGATAAAAAGCGAAAAAAGTGGAAATAAAATAAAAGCTATGGGCCTCATGAGGCCTGATGGCGCCCCATGAGGCCCCATGGGGCCCCATGGGGCACCATGGGTCACCGTGGAGTCTACCAGTTTATTTTGTTAATTTCAATAAAATTGGTAGCCCATGGGGGTCCATGAGGAAGTCGTGTCTCCCCATGGCGCCTCATGAGAACCCACGGGGTATAATTAAATTACTAACTATTTTATTTATTTCCTATAATATTACGCGTTTCCCTGTCGGATTTTTTTTTTTTCAAACTTATCTTCGAAACCCCATGGGGTACCGTGGGATACCGAGGGTCACCATGGGTGACGACGAAGTGCACTATGGGTGGCCATGGGCCCCAATTTTATGCTGGCCATGGGGCACCATGAGAAACCTCACGCATGTACGACGGTGGGGCACCATGAGCTACCATGAGAAACATTATATGATATTATGTAATAATAATGTAGTTTTTTCCTGAAAACAATATTATTATAATAAAAATATATTTATAATTTATAAATACTTATTTGTAATAATATTTATTTCTATATATTTTGTATATATATTTATTAAATTTATTTATACATATTTTATATATATTTTATATATATATTATATATTTATATATTTATATATATATATATAATAATATATATTTTTTATAAAATATATTTATTTAATTTATTTATATATATATATTTAATTTTTATGAATATATTAATTATTTAATTAATATTTTTATGATAAAATATTTATTAATTATTATGATAAATATATATTCATCATTATTTTTATTATACGAAGGAACTACGTGTATTTTAATAAAGAAGAACTGCGGAAAATACAGTTATAGTTTCTGTTAATTTAATGTACAAAATAAATGTAGATGCCTCGCTTAGTTCTTCTGTACTCATATTCGCCTTAGTTGGGTTGATTTTAACTTAGTTTCTGCTTTGCATTACATCACGGAGAGTGTTCAGAGTTCGTGTGGAGTAACGGACTCCGTTCCGAAGAACGGTCCGGAATTACTGTAACCAACCGTGCGAATTAATTCCGAGAACAACGGAAAGACAATCAACACGGCATGGCATTATCGGGGACACCGCACACCGCACGTCCAAGCTCCCAAAGAATCGACTGTCCGCGTCGGCGCTCCTACCGGGCGCAGGTAAGTCCCTACCTTTGCCGTGTGCATGCTGTGGTACCTGGCTGGCAGACATGCTGCCGTTGTTTTAGAGTGAGCAGCAGTACCGTACCCCCCATGGGAGGAACAAACGTATCTGAATTCTTCTTGCGTCTCGCCGTATTTAGAACGAGCCCTTTTTTTGTACACCTACCTGCACAACAAGAAGCCGGAACGGGTGTGTGTGACGTCCTACACGGCGTGGACGTCGGAGACTATATCTCGCCTCCTCACACACGCCCCAAACGAATCACATACACACGCAGCACGTCGGTTAGTCTAAAGACGTACACGCAGCAGCAGTAGGGATGGAAGAGGGAAGAAGGAAGAAGGATAACGGTATTATAGTATGTAGGCGCGACAGGCGGTCGGTGCGGTCCAAAACAAAGTCAGGAAAAAAAAAGCAGGAAGGCCGCGCAACGTAGAATACTCCATAGTCTAGAGGGAGGTGGGTGACGTCCACTACTGCTGTACATGTGAACGCCACCAGCAGCAAGACGTTACCGCCCGTCTTTCTTGTGGCCCTGCCGGAACCCTCTCTTTCTGTATGTATATGGGATATGGCGGTCTACAGTACACATCAAAAAAATTTATTCCCGCCTGCTCTCTCGGGTGCTGTTGCTGCTGCTCTCTCAACAACAGCGAGTACACGCGGGGAAGCGTGACCTTGAAGTGCATGCAGCAGCTGAGAGGCCCGCCGCTAGCTCCTCCTGGTGCGCACTCTGTAGATCCGCTTGCGTTGCAGTCTTTGATGTGTGGAGCTTAATGTCATCGACGGCGTTCGAGGTTCGAGAGTGTATACACGTAGCGCCGGATGACCGACGGTGTTGTTGAGGGGCTACCTCGCACCTTGAACGTAAACGGACAGGTGTGACCGTGTGTCAGCGTGAGAAAAGCTCGCTGAGTGATGAGGGTCTTTCCTGTGTAGTCCCGCATCGTGACCCTGCTTTGCGCTAATGTCTTTTGTCTGTGCTTTCACTAATATTTGCACCGTCCCTGTTCTGATCATTCTGAATATACATGTGTCCTGCGGCGTCCTCCATGGCCAGGGGTGCCGTCGCTTTCGCCGCCGCTTGGAACACAGGGGTTGGGAGAGAAAATGGAAAGAGGCGGCGCCTGGCGAAACCTTGAGCCCGGGTCCGCGACCGCCTCTGGTCGAATTGGGCAAGTCGAGGTGGTAGATGTTTTGGCTACCCTCGGATGGAAGACCGCTTGGTTGAAGTCCACTACTTTTAGTTTTCGGTTACACCCGTGGCCATTGTGCCCTTGCACAGGGTCCCGTCCCGCAACACCCAGTCGCCCGTAAGCATGTGGCCAGTTTAATAAGGTCCATGCACTGGTACCCTGTACATGATCATAGGTTCCTACCCTGTACATGATTAAGGGTAGAAACCTGGCCAAGGTTCCTACCCTCGACCTTGCACATGTGGTTGTGATCACTCGACCCGGTGGGGCCGTAACAATGTGGCCACCTTATTGGGGTCGATGCCGTCGAACCCTGTCCATGTGATCACGGGGCCTACCCTGCACATGATTATGGGTAGAAAAACCTTGGCAAGGTTCTTACCCTCGACCTTGCACATGTTCGTCATCACTCGACCCTGTGGGGCTGTAACAATGTGGCCACCTTAATAAGGTCGATGCAGTCGAACCCTGTCCATGTGATCACGGGGCCTACCCTGCACATGAATATTATGGGTACAAGAACCTTGGCAAGGTTCTTACCCTCGACCTTGCACATGTTGGGCATGACTCGATCCTGTGGCGCTGTAACAATGTGGCCACCTTATTAAGGTCGATGCAGTCGAACCCTGTCCATGATCACGGGGCCTACCCTGCACATGATTAGGGGTAGAACCCTGGGCAAGGTTCTTACCCTCGACCTTACACATGTTTGTCATCACTCGACCCTGTGTTCCCGTAACAATGTGGCCATTAATAAGGTCGATGCAGTCGAACCCTGTACATTGGTCATGAATAAAACCCTGGACAGCGTCACGCTGAAGAAGACTTTGGCCGACCCTGAATCATCACAGTCCACCTGTCGCATACACCCCCCACGGTACGAAACATATATTTCATGCAGAGCTATACGTTGCAGCTCATGCGAATGAACCCAGCCATTCCTATGTACGACTACGTACGAACTTACCACACGCCATAGGGGCCAGTGGCTGACAATACAAATGCGTGTAGAAAGGTTCAACGGCACAGAAAATAGATTCTCCGCCCTTTTGTCGGGTGCACACCCGCGGCTCATACCACGGAAAAAACACATGGACCTTGCGCGTTAGCCTCGCCATACCTTGAACCTTCACTATGTAAGGGTGATACACCAAGGCAGAGAGCGTTATCCAAAGCTCATCTCACGGGCAAATGTGACAAGGTCCGCTCCCCCTCTTCGCCCCAAAAGGTCGCCATACAACCATCTCGTATTGTATCAGGTGTGAGAGTCCCCCGACCTTTCCTTACGTTTATAATTATTTGCAGCCCTGAAACTGCATGACCAAGTATACCAACGCCGAAAGCGCCCGCGTACCACACCCATCAAGCATGCAACTAGCCGGCAACTCCTCTCCCAACAAATTCAGCCGTACGTACACGTGGCCGAGGTGCACATTATATGCACCATTGTACAATGCCGAAAAAAAAACACTCTATTTTCAGTTAATACAACGTCTCAGGTTGCTGACCCCGTTGGCATAACCTGGCCGGGTCAGGTAAGCACACACAGCATAACCTCGTGGGTTAGATAAGCTTTGGCTCACAACGTCGCCAGATTGTGCCCTCTCATCATGCAACGTTGTTCTGACCCTCGGGACAAACGTTCGCAGCCGGATAACAAGTACCAGGTTTATGTTCTTTTGTATTAATTCGTCGGTCGTTAATGCGTTAGCGCGTAGTTGCACATATGCAGGTTCCCGTGCGTCAACACCGTGGTGAGCGCATGACCCCCCGGCAAAAAACAAACTTTAAAACAATAGCCTATTCTGCAGACACAAATAAACGACGTCTCAAACCAAGGTACCAGCAACCACAATCGTGGCTCGTGCTTCATTTAGGGCACGCACGACGCAAAAAGATTGTACGTGTACCGCGAAACAATTACGGCGGAACGAGGGCGGACAAGATGGCCGCGGCTTCCCGAACGAAGAACCGTAATGATGTACAAAAAAAATAATATGCATACCTAGCCCCACACAGCCATGAGCGGCTCCACACAAGTTTTTCGACCGGCTCACCACTTCTCGACCTTCCGCACAAACAAGTAATTGCACTAAGGAAGCCAAGAGCAGAACAAAAGTTTATTATACTAAAGTCCGTACGAGTGAGGAAACACGTCCCGGTAGAAACTTCTCCGCATATACTATACGGTCCGGAGATTGACCGACTACCCAAGAAAAAAAAAAAACACAGCGGTTGGCCTTGACAAAACGGCCTCAATCGTGCCCCTTCGGCGACGTGTGAGCACGTCACAGATGCCAGCGAATCGAAAAAAACAGCGGTCGCTAACGCGGGCTTCAAGTCAACGCCTGAGGTTTTAGCTTTCAACAACTGTTAACAACCTTAAAGCTGCAGCCCCCC
>FN648690.1:33418-70764 GCA_000310025.1 Ectocarpus siliculosus | reverse complement strand
CCCCCCCCCCCGCCCCTCCCCGTTGAGCGGAATTCCCCGTTAGCGAAGCCATAAGCGCCTGTTGGTGTACCCCGGTAAGGTCGTCGGTTGCTCGCCTAGTGTGGTCAAACGATGCCGTCTCGATGCGCGGGATATCCATCTGGTTGAAATCGCCAACTGGGGGCGAGTGCGGAAAACGAGTCCTCAACTTGTCCGACGCCAGGCCCGCGGCCGCAGCTACTAGGGATAAATCGCGGTCGACAGCGTTTACGATGTTTTCTTCCAACGCCGTCCCATACTCCCCTGAAAAGGCAGAGCGGAACTTAGACACGTAGTGGTGCAAGCGCTGTGAGATGTCACGGAATGGCGCCACAAAAGACTCCGCACGCTCTTTCCCAACCGCGGATACCCCCAGAACCACCATCCCTTGAAGGCCTTTAACCAGCGCAGCAAACTTGTCGTTACAAGAACACCCTTCGCCTTGTCGCTACCAATTTGATACTGGCGCGCCGCAAATGGCTTGAGCTTGATGCCTGACAGGTTGTGGAGCGTCTTAAACACAACATCGTTCACG
The DNA here is from genome assembly GCA_000310025.1 of Ectocarpus siliculosus. Lineage (NCBI taxonomy): Eukaryota > Phaeophyceae > Ectocarpales > Ectocarpaceae > Ectocarpus > Ectocarpus siliculosus. Next base: position 70,211 of record FN648690.1, on the reverse strand, counting down.
ACTAACTAGTCACCCACTTCTTCTTGCAGCCGCGCTATGTTGACGGATTGTGCAACGAAAGCCGCGGCAAACCACCTCCGAATCCCTTCTTTAGCTACCCAATCCTTCGACTCACGCTTTTTAGTCTCCCGCTGGCCAGTGGAGGCCCCTCCGGCGACCCCTGGCATCGCCGGAAGTCCACCCCCAAGAGGGGGTGCGCCTTGCGCCGCTGCTCCACCATCCTGACCAGCGTACACATGCTGACTCAACGCTTCAATGTGTGGGATCACCAATCCAGCTGACCCTGGACCGCAGCCATCTGCTGTTGCAAGTGCTGAACGGCCGCCCCATCTCCTCCCTGCTGGTCGTCGCCCCCATTTCCCCCCGCCGCCAGAGCGGCGGGCTGGCCTGCCTGGTGGACACCGCCCGACGGATTCGCTCCTCCGGCCGCGGCCGCGGCAGCCGGATAAACCCCATCTGCCTTCGGCGCAATCGGTTGCTGCTGCTGCTGCTGTTGCGGCGGACCACCATCAGCGCCCGGGGCTTGCTGGGGCTGCGGCGCCGGCTGTAGCTGCTGTCCCTGCTGCTGCTGCTGCTGCTGCTGCTGCTGCGGCTCCTGCAGCTGCTGTTGGAGCTTCTGCGGCAAAGCTGCCACCTGTGCGACCATTGCTTGAAGCGCGATAGCCTGCCCATTGACGGCATCAGCAAGGTTGACGTTGGCCGCTGCGTTGGCCGCTGCGCCGCCGGCATCCGCTGCACGGTCGGCATTCACGTTCGGATCCGCCATCGCGAAGAGGGTTTTCCGGCCAATCGCCTAGCCGAAGCCCACCCCTGACCTTTACCTAACCCACACGCGATGACCTCTACGGTAGATCGCCCCTTCGTCTCACAGGAGCAGCTACAGTGGGTTTTCCGGCCAATCGCCTAGTTGCAGCCCACCCCTGACCTTTACCTAACACACACGCGATGAGCTCTACGGCAGATTGTTGCTTCGTCTCACAGGAGCAGCTGCAGATTCATGAGCATTACAAACATATTTTTGCTCGCGATTCATGCATTCTTGCCCAAGAGTCCCCTCCGATATAAAAAACGATTTATCCACTTTTGGGCTCTTCCACTGTTGGTTTCATGCATTTTTTCGAGTTTTAAATAACTCTATTGTGCATCATGTCTTGAAAGGGCGAATTATACATATATGTGCTGCTGTAGCATTGCAACGCTGAATTGGAACGACGAACATGGAATACATAGACAGAGAAGCTCATATCCGTCCGCTGACCTATGATACCGTGCTGCACACGCCACACCGGGTAGTGCCGGTTGGCGCGAACTGCTGTAATTTAACTGGTTCTGGGCGGCGGAAATAAAGAGTCCTGGTCGGAGGCGGGGAGGAGGAAAGCACACAAAGTGACGCGGCGGTGGGCACACTTTCTGTCCCTAGTCTCGCCCTCCCCCGTTCCCCGATCCCCGAGATCTGTGTCTCTCGCACGCAGATAACATACCACCTGCTGCTGCAGTGCTCGAAGGCATGAGTTATGCTTGGCTTGCGCTTTGTTTAGTCGGTGGTTGTTGGGCTGCGCAACGTTCGAGGGGGAGAGGCGATGCTGGAACAGAGCTCATCATGACGGAGCAGCCGATCGTAGCGATCTGGGCACACCCCTCGAACTCAAGGTCTGGTACAAATCTACTGCTTTCCTCCCCACACTACCTGAACAACAGCAGTGCCATCTGTTTGTGGTACTTGGATATGAGTCCGATCTGTGCATCCTCCGTGGGGAATACGCGTATGGGAAGTATGGGTGTGAAGGTATGCATGCGGTTGTGGTCCAAGTGCGAGCCCCCCGGGAGCACATGGCGGTGCCGGCGGTGTGCTCTTGGTACTTGCCTGAGGGGCTTGCGTGACGGATATATATATATAATACATGGTCCTTTTTCATATTGCTGTTCCGGGGATAACATAGTCCCCAGTCTCAACACCACAGACCGCTGAGGGCGGCAGTGCACTAACACGATATCATTGGAGCCTAGCTAGGCCGGGTGTTGGTTCAGCGACGACGGGAAGAGAGAGAGAGTTGGAAGAAGAAGTGAAGAAAGCGGCAGCCGAGAATGCGGAGTTACGGAGGAGACTTGAGGAGGCAGAGGAGAGGAGTTCAGCGGGGGACGCTACTAGAGAGAGGGTGGATGGCGCCGGGTATGCGTCTGGATACTATAGGGATGGAGCCGGGGGAACGGCTAGTGTCTTTCAGGATTGCGGGAGGAACGGACCGGCAGTACAGCATCTGCCCGTTTCGGTGTCTCTTCAGCTCAACAGCGAGGAGCAGGAGTTGTTGGACAGCTTCGGTCTCGAAGTGGAACGTTTGGATGTCTCGAATTTGGACCTATTGGCTAGCTGGGGGATCGGGTTGGTAGTACAGTACCCGCCCGTTCCTGCGTCTCTTCCGCAGCATCAACTCAACACGAGGTGCAGCGGGAGTACGGAGCTGGCGGTGGACTCGGAGTACAACAGCAGCATGGTCAACAACAGTCATGTGGAGGTGTCCCCGTACAGCAGTCGTTCCAGCAGCAGTGGAGGCACGGCGGGTTTGGCAGAGGGTCTGCGTTCCACAAGCAGCAGCCAGGCGTGGTGTACGGCAGCGATCGTGGTGGATTTTAGCAGCCGCAGCAGCAGCGATCGCCACAGCCGCAGACGGAGGATTTGCCACATTTTCTTCGTTGCATCAGCAGCAGCGTGCCGGTGAGTTTGCCGGTGAGAACGAGGGATATTCTCCTCGCGGGTCGTTTGGCGCCACGCAGCAAGAGTGCCGGTATGTCATGAGTGCACACCACCAGTCGCCGAATCAGCAGCCAGCAGCGTCACCTGTGCCTCCATCAACAGTGACAGTAACGGCGGTGGTGGGGACAGCAGCAGCGGCGACGTCCCCGGTGGTCGCGTTGACGCCGGGCATCGAGAGGGTGGCAGCGGCGGGAGCGACCACGGCGGCAGAGGAGACAGCCGCAGCAACGACGTCCCCGGTGGTCGCGTTGGCGCCGGTCATCGAATCGGCCGCAGCGGCAGCGGCGACAACAGCGGCGGCGGGGGCTGCAGCAGCAGCGGCGTTCCCGGTGGCCGCGTTGGCGCCGGACATCGAGACGGCCGCAGCGACAGCGGCGACAACAGCGTCGGTGAGGACAGCGTCAGCGGCGTTTCCGGTGGCCGCGGTGGTACCGGGTGCCGAGACGGCCAAGGCGGTGGTAGCCGCAACGGGGACGGTGGGGACGGCAGCCGCAGCGGCGTCCCCGGTGGCCGCGATGGCGCCGGGCAGTCAAGATGCGTGCGCTGGCAGCGGCGACCTGACCTGAAGCAGCGGCGGGGACGACTGTATCTGCGGTTTCGAGAGGGGTGCGTCGTACCCTTTTGACCCTGGAGGATTTTCTAAGCAGGAGGTGCATGTGGATGGAGAGGAGAAGTATGGTGGAGAGACGGATGACCGGAGCAGCGGCCGCAGCGGCGGCGGTAGCGACATCGGTGACGGGGGGAACGGCAGCGGCAGAAGCAGCAGCGGCGTCCCCGGTCGCCGCGTTGGCGTCGGGTGTCCAGACGGCCGCACGGGCGGCGACGAGGGGTTGGATGAAACCTGGAGTGGAGCCCCGACGCACTCTCGACCCCGGGAAGACTGAGGAGGAAATGAGCAGCAGCAGCAACGGCAGCAGCAGCAGCAGCAGCAGCAGCAGCGAGGAAAACGGTGGTGATGGGAGCGGGGATGAGGCGTTGGATGAAACCTGGAGTGGAGCCCCGACGCACCCCTTCGACCCCGGTAAGACATCTTCGCGTGGCGCGAGGAGACGGGGGGCGGTACCAGGGGTGGCGTACCCCTTCGATAGGGGCAGGAACGGGAGTGGCAGCTCCGGCGGCGGCAACGGGAGTGGCGGCTTCGGCCAGAGCTCCGACGGCATCAGAAGACGGCCGCGGCGGCTTTCGCCAGAGCCCCGTCGGCGGCAGCGGCGACAACGGCGGCAGTGGTAGAGGCGGCAGCAGCGACGTCACCGGCAGCCGTGTTGGCGCTGGAACTCATGACGGTCATGGCGGCGGGGGAACGGCAACGGCGGCGATGGCAGCGGCGGCAGCAGCGGTGGCACCCTCGAGTCGACCGAGAACGAGGAGGACACGGTGACGACCACCTCACCTTGTTATAGCCAAGTGGGAAATCATGTGAAACGTTTACGACGTTGTTCGGTTTTGTGAGCAGGCATGGACGTTTTAGCTTCGCCATTTGGCTTCGGATTATTTTTTTTTGTTCTGTTTTTCCCTTGCAAGCGCACCGTGCACTTTGATGCAGAAAACACGTGTGCCACGGCGTGTGCGTTTCTGTACTTGGTTTCATGATAATAAATGTACGCTGCGACAAGATAAGCATTGCCACAACCTGTGGAATAGGAAGCAGCACGTGTTTTTTTTTTTTTTTTTTGTTTCTTCGTATATTTTCAGTCGCGTTTTACCTTGCAGCTGAATGCTTCATATTATTTCCGTATTCTTTGGAGGGATACGTTCAGTCGCGCGTTTTTTTTTATACGCATGTTTTGCTGCTCTTGCATCGAAAATCATGGCGGGGGATGTCGTGTATGACCATGATTCTTGAGGGCATGAACAGCAATCGAACTGGTTCGTTTTCTGGTCTTGTCTATTTGTGTTTTAGGTGAACGGCAAAGCAGGGGGGACTGTTGGCATCGAGATATATATTAGCTCGGGGTGAATTTTGGGAGCTGACAGCGGGGGGGCTGTTTGCGCGGATGCTTGTTGATATTTTCTCTCGTTTCTTGGATAACAGCGACGGTACCGATTAGCGGGTGCGCGCCGTTTAAGATTTGGTCCTTGGACACTATACTGGGGGAAGGATTTGACATATTTTGACGATTAATGGTTGGGGCCGCTGTGCTTTCCGAATTCTCGTTTTGATTGGTCAAGAAGTCGAGTTTTTGTTTTGTTTGAGGATTTGGTGCTAACTCTTTTGAAGTTGTTTTTTCCAGAAATGTCCGTTTTCGTTCCGACGCCTTTCTGATGTACCACAAATAATTGTTGGGTACCTTTCTGAGGATGATTCTTTTGTGTCAACGGTTTGAGGTTATTTCCAGAGACGAACGCGTTGGATTCGTGAATAAACTGATGGAGACGCTTTGTGTTAGATGCGTAGTAGCCAGTTTGGTTGAATAAGTTTTCTCAAGGGGTGTTTTTCTGTGTTGGCTGAGTGCGAGTGAAGGGTTGCAAGATCGTACATCGTATCAAGTAGGGGGGCTGTTTGTGGTACTTGGATATGAGTCCGATCTGTGCATCCTCTGTGGGGGATACGCGTATGGGAAGTATGGGTGTGAGGGTATGTATGCGGTTGTGGTCCAAGTGCGGCCCCCCCGGGAGCACACGGCGGTGTGCTCTTGGCACTTGCTTGAGGGGCTTGCGTGTTGAATACCAGCTTGCCTGAGAGGCTTGCGTGTTGGATACCAGCTTGCCTGAGGGGCTTGCGTGACGGATATATGTATAATACCTGGTCCTTTTCCATCTGCTGTTCCTGGGATAATGTAGTTCCCAGTCTCAACACCACAGACCGCTGAGGGCGGCAGTACACTAACACCATCAATGCGCAGTTTAGTTGGGCGCGCGTTCACGTTGTAGGTAGGATTTTGTTCCCTTGTACACATCACAGATTTGCGGTCTGATGTTCGAAGCGAGCTTTTTTTCTTCGAGTAAGGGTGTGTGCTACAATACAAAGAGTACATTGCGGTATCATTTTTGGAACGCTTAAGCATACAGCAGTGACCGCGAATGATCGCCCGTGTGAGTGCGTGTAGCCGCCGACTTCGGCGCAGCTCTTCCCTCACGTGTCATACTCGTCTCCGAGTCGATTTGATAAGCAGTATGCATTATATGCATGCCAGGTCTACAAACGACTGAGTCACTACTGTGAGCGAGAGGGCATCCTCTCGGGGGAGCAGAGCGGTTTCCACCCACACCGGTCGACGTTCGACATGCTGTTCGCGATCCAGCGGCTCCATGAGCTCGCGAGGAAGAAGAGTACTGCGGTCTTCGCGTGCTTCGTCGACCTCACCAAGGCGTGCGATTCGGTGGACCGAGACCTACCGTGGGACGTGCTCCGACGCTTCGGCGTGCCCCCGAAGATGCTGGCGGTCATTCGCCACTTCCACGAGGGCATGAGGGCGCGCGTCCGAACGGACGACGGGCAGTACTCGGAATGGTTCGACGTGGGCCAAGGCCTCCGACAGGGATGCAACCTGGCCCCGCTGCTGTTCAACTTGTTCTTTGCCGCGATGCTCATGGTCGCCGTGGCCGAGTTCGCTAAGGACCCCAAGGTAACGGCGGACATGGTCAAGACTGGGACACAAGTGGAGTACACGGGCAAGAAGGGCAGGTCGGCGGGGAAGAAGACGACGGTGGTGGCGGACGTGGAGGCCCTGTGGGCAATGCTCTACGCTGACGACGCGGCCATCGTCTCGAGCTCGCCGGAGAGTCTCGAGAAGATGATGTCGGTCATCGTGCGCGTGACCGGCCTGTTCGGACTGATGGTATCGGAGCCAAAGACGGAAATCATGTGCATGCTGCCGAAAGGGATCGAGGAACGCCCGTTCACGGTCAGCGCCGCCGGCCAGATGTACAAGCAGATAGATCGGTTTGTGTACCTCGGACGTACCATCTGCGCGGACGGGAAGGCCGACCGGGAGATCACAAGCCGCAGCTGCCGAGCGTGGAAGTGCTACCGCCGGAACAGTGCTTCGATGTACGACAGGCGATGGGCCGACCGCCAGCTCAAGATCCGGCTACTCAAGGCTTAAGTGGCGGAGACTCTCCTCTTCGGGTGCGCCTCTTGGAGCCTAACAGCGGAGCACTACACGAAGCTCAATGGGACCCACCGCCAGTTCCTGACATGGTGCATCGGCTGGAGCAAGCGGAAACGCTCAGACCGCCCCCTGCCCTATGCCCAGGCCCTCATCCAGGCCGGCTGCGAGGAAACCATCGAGGCCACCGTGCGCAAACGTTGACTGTGTTTCGCGGGCTTCGTTATGCGCATGGAGGACAACTGCCCCCCCAAGCGCATGCTGGTACGAGCGATGGCGGGGGGCGTGGGATACCGGGGCGGGCAGGAGAGCGACTGGGTGTCTCGTCAAGGAGAGGACCTCGTGGCGTTCAACATGGGAGACGAAAAGGAAGGGGGGAAATGGAAACAGAGCGCCAAGGACCCGGAGGCGTGGTATAACAAGGTCAAGGACGGGGCGGCATGGTTCATCAGGAAATGGCACAGATAGGAGGCGGAAGCGTCCGCGAAGCGCCAGCGCGCGAGGGAAGCAGAAGCAGGGGGTACGGCCATCTCGGGACCGAAGAGAAAGAGAGTCGGGGAAGCGGCGGTGGGGGGGAAGAAACGGCGACCGCGCGCTGCTGCTGTAGAAGCGAGTAGGGCAGCCGAGGCAGCACTTGTGGCGAACTGAACTATGTACCCGGCCGATGTTGTTGCGCCCTGTTCCCCTCCCTGCTGTATGCTATACTCCTGTATGTCCTTTGTATTGCCTTCGGCCTCTGTGCTGTGCTTCTTTTTTCATGTACTCCCTTCCTACTCTGCCTTGTTGGGTACCTTGATCTCCCTTTTGCTGTTGCTTTCGCTTTTATATGTATAGCTTTCTGCCCATCTGCCACCTTTTTGTTCTGTTGCCTCCATTACTCCCATGCCCTGGTGCGTAGTGCCTGATGCTGGTACGGTACCCTTTGATTCTTTGTAGGCGGGTGTGGGAAGCGTCTGCCTTTTTCTTTTTTCTTTTTGGCTATGTTTTTGTATTGTTATATTTTGATCGGTTTCCTAGAGCTCCTTTTCTCGACCGGTGGGTGCGGTAGCCGTTATTTTCTTTCTATCGTTTTGTTTTCTTTTTCCGAGTGGTTTGTACTCTAGTCTTTTTTTGTTTCCCCGCGGCGTCGTATGTGCCGGGTTTGGCGACCACGGGCTCCCCATTTTTGTGGACTATAGAGCTTATGTGAGAAACAACAACAACAACAACAACAACAACAACACGAACATATGTGCAAGCTGTACCAGCAAGTGTGCGGAAGCGTCCGAAAGTCGGACCACATTACAGCATCCGAAACCCTTCGGCTGACTCTTACGGTGTGATTATTTTAGAGATTTGGTTCTTCTCTCGGTCGGGGGGGGGTGGCCTGCACGGAAAAAATGATCAAAATCCAAACGACCGTCTCACGGTTTTCCTCGAGGTATATTTTTTTCTGAAGGGAAAAAAGAGACTGATTCATGTTCTTGTGAGTCACAACATGCTTCAGAACACGGTTTTGGCTCGTGTGCGACCAACAAGACACCGAGCGCCCTGTTTATGGGTCGCCTGCAGAGTGCATGTGTATCGTCGCACGCTGTCGGCTGCAGTCTGTAGATGTCGTCGGCCAAAGGCCTCTCTCTGATGGCATGCGTTGTACACTGATCACACTTGACTCGGAGCAAGCAGCAGAAAAAAAAGGCAGCGTCCAAAAAAGGCAACACCAAACCACACCTCGATTCACGTTTGCAGGCCGTGTGCAATCAAAACTAGACAATACGCTCTGTTGCTGGGACGCGAGCAGAGGGTATGAGTATGATCACACGCCACTGTCTGCTGTTTGTGGATGTCGTCGGCCAAAGGCCTCTCTCTGGCATGCGTTTTTGACTGGTCGCGGGTGACACACGAAACAAACACGCGGCGGAACAAGAAAAAAGCCCAAGAAAGTCAACCCCGCAACACACTTTGGTTCACGTTTGCAGGCCGTGTGCAATCAAAACTGGACAATACGCTCTGTTTCTGGGACGCGAGCAGAGGGTATGAGTATGATCACACGCCATTGGCTACAGTTTGTGGATGTCGTCGGCCAAAGGCCTCTCTCCGGCATGCGTTTTGAATTGGTCACACATGCAGCAGGCGCAAAAACGCCTCTTTTCGGCCGAAAGGAAGAGCGTCAGCAGAGCAATGTCGCAGGGTTGACGTTTTCGGCTCGTGTGCGGCCAACACGATGCAGAACGCCCTGAATTTTAGATATCTGCAGAGGGTTTGTGCATGACCTCATGATACTGGCCTGTGTTGGCCAGCAGACGGTGTAGTTCCTCGTTCTGGCACGATCGGGGTGTGACCAGGGGGTACCCACCCCATTTCTAACAGCGATATTCCAACAGGATCGTATAAAGGAGCTCCAGCTGTTGGAAGCAGCTGGGTCCTAGGGTAAAGAAAGAGGTACGGTCGCTTGACGCCTTGTCTCCACGATTGTGTAGAAATGAGATGTTGCTTGAACTGATAGCGAGGAAGGTCTGATTGAGGAGGGGATCTTGCTCTCAGCAACTAGGGGACACGCAGATAGCGGAGTCCTGATGTGGTATGGTCCCTCAGAGGTATACCTCCCGGCCATCTCACATCCTATTCTAGACCAAGATAACCCTACCTAGGCCCAACAGCAATACTCCTTAACACTAGCCCACCCTGAAGATCATCTATGCAGATTCTATACTCAAATCCAATTAGCCCGATCCAGAAGAGCTGATGGTTAATACTCCTGGATCGAAAGATATGACTCTTCACAATAGCATCCAAAGGAAAGGGGAGCTGTAGAAATATCCCGAATCTACCCCCCACACCACCATTGAGGCAAAGCTTGCTTACACCAAGTTGACAACACAACTGCAGCTCAATGAAAATGCTATTATCCACGGAAAGGGATAAAACTAGGTAAGAGAAATGCTACAAAGCACATTAATTACCATAAATGACCATACAAAATCAATATCAAAATGCTGCACACCACTCTTTTACGCGCACGGGCGCGTATCTCAACTGGACGAATGAGAGTGACCACCCGAAAGCGTCTATTGTACACCAACAACAACAAAAGATTAACTTCAAAACCCAAGTAAAAATAAGCAATGGGAAGCCACGGCAGGCACACCACCTCAGGGTCATGGAGTTGATTTCGCTGGTAAGGAAGGCATGACTACATAGATAGACAGGTTGAACGATCAACAGTGCCGACCATGTTACGCCTGCGACAAAACCTACCAACCAACGTAGCCCAAATAAGCAAAACTAATTGCTCCAGGACAGAAAAGGTCGAGGGCGGAAAAAGGGACGCGACGATTCGCCCTGTATCCCGCGCACAATGGCGATATTGAACACATACACACACGACATAAGCACATAAAACATACCATGGTATATCACGCACAATACTGAAACTCAGAATCTCGACGGTGATGACAATTTCGCCTGAAGGTGACGATGACGGAGAAAACGTTCAATGAAGGGGGTGATGACGAGCGTCGACGAAGGCCACAGGAGAAGGCGACGCCACGGTATGGAGACCCGAAGCATGGATCGCAGTTGACACGCCTTGGTCATAGAAGAATCTAAAATAAGGTGCTGAAATTTCGTACTGCCCTTCCCTATCAATAGCCGAGTCGTTTGAGCTACAGCATGCCTCGATCGACCCCGGGGTTGGCGAGTTATCGTCCCCGGAAAATTAAGGACAAAACCCGCTTTACGGTTATTATTAACGCAACGTCGAAATCGTTCTTTTTTAAACGGAACGGTTAAAAGAAAACCCGACTTTTTTTTGCCTGTTCTTTTCGTGATGTCATCGCAAAAAGTACGTTTCCTTCCCTGAATACACGCTTTGCTCGGCACACAACAGGTTGACATGGTATTGCTCACCATAGAGCAGCGATAAAAGCGCAATAAGCAGCACCCGGCACAGAGGACAACACACTTAGAAAGATCCCGTCCATCCGGCCTGCTGTTTTCAGTTTTCAGCAACAACAGGCGCACGGCAGAGTGTCGCAACCTGGGTGTTGCTTGCGATTTCTTCAGTTTGCCAGCTCATTTTTCACGGTTGCGACTCCCATCCTTGACCACCACCTGCCCAAAGGTAGACGAGCTCAACAATCATAGGGCGGCAGCCGCGCTGACGGCCAGCATCATATAGATGGCCAATCCGAAAGAATTAGCGTGTTGGAGGCCCTGTTGCTCTACTGCTGCGTGACGCCGTGGATTGATGTTGATGTGTCCGACCAAAAACAGATCACATCTCGCCGCAATTGTTCCTACGGCATTTTGGTGAGGTGGCACACGTCTCTAACACACTTTATTGAGCAGCACCCAAGCACTCAATACCCACGAAGCAGCACGGTGCCGGGAGATGGTATCATATAGACAGCCGAACCGAAGGAATCAGCGCTTTGGAGGTCTTGGTGGTGCTGCTGTACTCGTTCTACTGTTTCCGTATTTGCTATGTGTGATCGAAAAAAATTCCCCAGCACCAACAGCAGCAGTCGAAGACGAGAGCACCACGCAATGTCTAGTTTTGGACCAAGAACGGACTGAACGCCGCTTCTGCCGCTTGTCCATCTCCACAACAGACCTGGACGTAAGTCTGGCAGGTCTTTCTAGCGTTCTCAGTGATGTTACAGCGCCTCGCGGTGCGCTTGTCCGATGCTTCTGTCAAAAACACGAATTCGTTCAAGTAGCAAGCCCCAAAAAAACCGGGCTCCTTCTTTTCACGCTTTCGTTCAAAAACGCCTCCATATGTGTTCAAGAAAAAACGGTTTCGTTTTTTTTTTGGTGTTTTATTGGTCGATAAGAAGCAGAGCACCCTTAAACGAATTTGTGTTTTTGACAGAAACATTGGACAAGCGCACCGCGGGCGCTGTTAACATCACTGAGAACGCCAGAAAGACCTGCCAGACTCACGTCCAGGTCTGTTGTGGAGATGGACAAGCGGCAGAAGCGGCGTTCAATCCGTTCTTGGCCCAAAACTAGGCATTGCGTGGTGCTCTCGTCTTCAACTGCTGCTGTTGGTGCTTGGGGATTTTTTTCGATCACACATAGCAAACACGGAAACAGTAGAACGAGTACAGCAGCAGCAGCAAGACCTCCAACGCGCTGATTCCTTCGGTTCGGTTGTCTATATGATACCATCTCCCGGCGCCGTGCTGCTTCGTGGGTATTGGGTGCTTGGGTGCTGCTCAATAAAGTGTGTTAGAGACGTGTGCCACCTCACCAAAATGCCGTTGGAAAAAATGCGGCGAGATGATGCGTTTTTGGTCGGACGCATCAACATCAATCCACGGCACCACGCCGCAGTAGAGCAACAGGGCCTCCGACACGCTAATTCTTTCGGATTGGCCATCTATATGATGCTGGCCGTCAGCGCGGCTGCCGCCCTATGATTGTTGAGCTCGTCTACCTTTGGGCAGGTGGTGGTCAAGGATGGGAGTCGCAACCGTGAAAAATGAGCTGGCAAACTGAAGAAATCGCAAGCAACACCCAGGTGGCGGCACTCTGCCGTGCGCCTGTTGTTGCTAAAAACTGAAAACAGCAGGCCAGGTGGACGGGATCTTTCTAAGTGTGTTGTCCTCTGTGTCGGGTGCTGCTCATTGCGCTTTCACCGCTGCTCTATGGTGAGCAATACCATGTCAACCTGTTGTGTGTCGAGCAAAACGTGTATTCAGGGAAGGAAACGTGCGTTTCGCGATGACATCACGATTAGAACAAGCGAAAAATATTCGGATCTTCTTTTCACCGTTCCGTGGAAAAAAGCGTTTTTTTTTCGTTGCGGTAACAATAACCCTAACAATAGCCCTTAAGGACGCTTTTTTTGAAGAAAAACCATGTGCGTCCTTAAAGCGGGGTCGACTGTACATCCACGCTGCTCTGTGGTTCCTAAACCGAGGCACAGAGCTAACATCACACAGAGAGCTGCTACGAACCTACACTGCTTGGTGTCTGACAATCCATTCCGTGCTAGCTCATGGCAGTAGCAACCGTCTGTGTTACAGCAGTAGTAGTAGCCTGCAGCAGAGCAGCCTGGCAGGAGGCTGGCGGGTATGATGGCTACGCTGTATTGCTACACGTAGGTTGGGTTGTCTGCTGCTGCTGCTGATGTGATGTTGTACCAGGCGTTTTGGTTCCCGGGGACGCACCTCCCGCAGCCCAGGTCACAAAGAAGCGACATTGGTCTTGCCCCCCCCCCCCCCCCCCCTACGATTGATGATTTTGTACTGAGGGGTATCCGGGGGCTCCGTCCCATGTGCGGTGTGACTGCAAGCTACAAGATCTTGCTACGTCTGCATACAATATGCATGGAGTACCTGTATGTACCATCACAGCAGTGCCGCCATGGTACACACAGCGAGAGGTTCACACACACAGCTGCAGTGCGTACAAAGGTGTGCACCAGCAGCACCAACAGACACTTGATAGAACTCCTCAGGTTCTTTGCGATGGAGCCCGTTGTACGCTAGATAGATGTCACCGCAGCCACTCTATTGTATGCACGCACACCTCTATACAGCAGTAGTACTACTCCAGGTACAAGACTACATACTGCTGTACACTATACTTTTAGATGGAGTCTCCTCTGCCCCCCCCGGCGTTGCGATGCTTGGTTCACCTCACGCGTGGTTTGCTGGGTCCACCCAAGCGTGCCGGGGGGGGGTACTGAGACCCACAAGCTAGAGCTTGGGAATAGATACTGCCTGTAAGTTGGTGGATACTTTCTTTCTTTCCAACTCGTATGAAGTGGCAACAAAGAAGAACACGACTATCTGTGTAGACTAGAAGCACGACGGACGAACTATTATCTCAATGCGCTTGCCGTCGCGATAGATGCGCACCGCTACCGCTGTACGAACGAGCAGACTGTTGTCAAACCTGACTACGATAACCGTACGACCATTGCAGCACATTCCGAGCATAACGGCAGCAACCGCAGCAGCAGCCGCATGTGTACAATGGTCACTCAAGAACAAACGCAAAAAATAAATAAAAAAAGATTGTGGCGCGCAGCACGCAGGACCCTCTTTCGCTGTTCAACCGGCCGTTCCCATGGCGAAACAGGGCAAGGAACAGTCAAGGTCGACTCTTGCCGGCCACAGGAGGCGGAAGCTGCTCAAACTCGGGGACGGCTCATGGTTTGCGATTCCACACCGAACCACACTCGACACGCCACGAGATTTACACTGTAGCTCGGGATCGGCATTTGAGACAGGGTCGGGCAAGGGGTGGGCTATGCGAATAAAAGTTCCACGAATGAATATTGAAAGATGAGACTGAAGCTAAAGCTTCAGAATCATGGACCCTCTTGGCTTCTCATTAAGTCCAATTGAGTCTCATGGATTCTCATGGATTATCATGGGCTCTCAGAATCATGGACCCTCTTGGGTTCTCATTTAGTCCAATTGAGTCTCATGGATTCTCATGGATTATCATGGGTTCTGTTCGAGTGCCAAGAAATATCATGCGTTCCAATGGCTTCTCGCGAGATCTGATGGGCCCCCTTTGGCCCGGCACATACAGCTCAGACGCAACATACCCACTACCAACACCAGGCATTACAACATTTTGTGTTTGGGTGTGGTAGTTCGTCAGAGGCCGAAAGAGAATGAAGGTTGACTCAAGACCTTGTTGCTTAGAGAGTGAGAGATATGCGGGAGGCGACACCATCGCCATGCAGCATGCCCATCAACACATTTCATCCGCGAACTCCCCCGAAGGCCCCGTAGACAGTATACACTGCCTAGCACCCCAAACAGGGGCGGGGATCAATCCATAACCCTCGTTACATTTACTTCTATGATGTACGTATACGTGAATGAGATTGCACAAGCTTTTTTCGATGAGGCAAAGATCAATCATTTAGATTTGTGATCGTTCTGTAGCTTAATGCTCTACACCACCGCCATATGTTGTACAAGCGTGGCAAAAGGTGCACCCTGTTGCTGCAGATGGCAATCTTCCCAACCGGTACTTTCACACGACGAAATGTCGCATTGGATTGCAGTAGTTAGGGCAAATAATCACCAATACTGCGGGAAACAAAGCTCAACGCATACGAAAACCAATTTGTGCGCGTCGTACAGACTTCTGCTGTAAAGCGTATAATATCATGTACCTCCTCCGTCGGGGCAAGAGTGATGATTACACACAGCCGTCCTACCACCGAACATATACAACATCGCACACATCCGACATACACTTTCTACCATAACAGGGCAGTCTTCTTGCTGAGCTTCAACCCCACGACCACTTGCAGCGCCTTGCAGCGCCCAGCAATACACCGATGATGCTGACAACGGCCTCGGCACATGCCATGCGCTACAATCTGCAGGGAGTGTCGTGAATTCGCTGCGGTGCATCTCTACACCCTTTCCGGGCCGTGCCTCTCCTTGTCTTTTCCTGTTTCAATAGGTTGGTAACCTCTACAGACAAACGGAATGTGTTACGAAGTTTCTGAAGCAGGTACATCAAATCGCGCCAGAAGTACCCCTGGCAGCCACGTTCGAAGAATGGAGTTCATCTCTAGGCGTGTCTCCGGAGATACCTCGTCCTCCCAGGTTCTGTCTGAGGACACAACTTGTCCTCCAGGGTGAGGTTCGCGCTTCCTATCGTTCTCCGCCGCCTCTGTCAGGCTCGCCTGGATATCTTTGATCCATCTTGCGGGTAGCGTAAAGCCCGCGAGCGATGCCCATCGGTTGTACCAGCCAAGCGGGTCTCTCATGGCATCTTCGTACCAGAATATTTCACTTCTGTCTGACAATTGCCCATCGAACAAGATGTGTCGAATCGTGGTGAACTGGCAGATTTGCGGAAGTATCACCACCACGGCCTCGTCCAAAGACTTGCCCCTGGATGGGTGATGCAAGTGTATTGGGCTTCTTTTGATGTAGAAGTACGTGCTGACAGCCACTGCACGAGGGTCCCTCATCACCACGAACTGGAGAGAATCATCTAGTAGGCAACAATGCACAATGGTCGGGATGTTCGGGCGAAACCATAGGGTGGGGTTAAGGTGTCCGGACCTTGTGAAGCAGAATGGCGGAGGTCAATCGTGAAAACGCGTTGTCCAAAATCCCTTGCGCTGGGCGATAAAAGCGGAATATTGAGGGCAATCACGCGAGGAGCTCGAAGTTGGGTTTGGTCGACTCGTACCCATACAGCACGGTGCGTACCTGAATACTTGCACGATGTTTCTTTCATACAGCGCCACAAATCTGCGGCATTTTCCACAGGTCGTCCATTGACGTTCCCGCATCCGTGCCCTACTTTTTCGAGCCCCCCACCGTGTTTCCAGGGGCAGGACTCGGGAACAGGGAACTGGTGTTTTTGTCGAGGCGAAGCATACACCTCTACCCTGCAGATTCAACGAAGTTGCGGCCCGCGATTACGATACGTCAGTTTGGGGTCGAGGGTCAACTTCGTATTTCATCACCATTGTCGAGAACAGGTCATTAGGTTAGTGTATGGGGTCCACGGCTGGCTGAGGTAGGTGCCTTTATCAGGAGATTTATCATATTTATGGTTGAAGGTTGAGTCGATTCTCCTCCAGTACATTTCCCGTATTGGCGAGCCTGAACTATTTCTAGAACACAGTGCCGAAAACCGGTGATGGTTAGCGCTTCTTCCTGGGAACGACTGTTTTTTGCCTTCTGGATGGTGAGCATCCCGCCACCCGGTTGGCGATCGAGAACTGCCCGCCATTTTTTATGCCCTACCGTGTGGAATTTTGGCGTGTGGTGTCAGACGCTCGTGATGTAGACCGCAGTGAAGGTGCAGGAACGACGTCAACGGTGTTGGTTCATTCTTGCTACCACCATTCTTTGTTGCTTCCTACTGTCTTACATAGTAGATGCACACAAGCCCACCATATAAAACCATCTACCCCCGAACCCATTCTTTTCCGCATGTTCCCTATGCAGCATTGGCACTTTGGGTTGTCCCGGCGTAAGCGATCCATTAGTTGTAGGAATACGTAGTGGATTTTCTCTCGGTTCCTTTCCTGGCCTGGATGGAAAGTCAAACATAGGTCGTATGTCCACAGAGGGAAGAGAGTGCTTCACTCTTCTGGCGTTGAAATTCGAAGGCAAAAGCACCGCACAAGGGGCTTAAGGGAGGGGAACCCTTCTGTGTGATCACGGGTTAGAGACAAAACGGCACACATGAATGGTGTGAGCCCTGAATTGAAGTAAAGACAAACAAAACAACAAATTAATGGGTGGTGAGCATTGCGTGTGTGTTTGCTGCTGGTTCGTGGGAAATATTATCGTGAGGACTCGTGCGAATATCCCAAGAGAAAAAGCGATGTACGTAGTGAGGCAATAGTTAGCATTGATGAGCAAGAAACAACGGCAGCTATACCAGCAGTCATAAGCTCACAAGAGAGCACTTACTCACATAACTCACCGCACACCCGGAGTATCTACTCTCATAGCGCTAGCATGCCCAATTGAGGACCCTTCCAGATATCTAAATGAGACTCCCACCTTTCCACGGGCTCCTATCTAGTTTCTCAGATCGCTTGTTGCCCCCGAACAACCCCAGTGCTTCATGTAGTTTGCTCTCTTCTCCACATTTCTTCTTCTACACCTTTTCCGTGAATCCCGGTTCCTATCACACTGTTTGGATGGAAGGCAAAAGGCCAAAAAACAATTTCATAAATGGCAAGCCAATGGTCCTTCGAGGTCCAATGCTGATCTGCTTCCCAGACGTGCTCACCTACTGATTCCTTCACATGAGCAAATCTGATCGTTTCGAGCCAAAGCCGGCTCAAACACCATTCGCATAGCAGGAGCCGGGTCGTTGTCCATGTACTCGACGCGACATGTCTCTAATCCGTACATGTCTTGCAAATGCTCGCATGTATGTGTTAGGATGCCATTTGCCCAGAACCACGATAATTTGGTACCGCTCTTGGGCTCGCTTCAACGTTAGGAGCACGAAGCAGACAAAGGGGATAGAAAAGGAGGATAACGAGAGCGACGGGGAGAGGGAACGCCCGAGCTGAGGATTGCTGAACCGGTATTCTATGGTCGCATTAAGATATATGTTCGAGATCTTCCATGGGGACGACACGAAAATGTACCCACGGAATGCGATAGGAGTTGGACGGCCTAACACGTGACCGCCGTAAACAAAAAGGTGACATCTTGGAAAAAGGAAAAGCCACGATTATTCTCACACATCGTACGTAGCATGTGCGCCACGATCTGTAACCGTTTGTCCTGGTACCAAAGTGGCTGGTGACCATGGAAGGCGTCCGCTTAGACCAGTACGGACATTAGAAGGTACTGAGTGGAGACCGAAACATTTTTTCAAGCGAAGACAACAACAACAACAACCACAACAACCAAAAGAGTTTGTCAAACAAACAGGGTGCAGCGAGAGCCACAGATGGACACTAAAAACACACAACAGCAGCCGCACTGTACCTACCCCCGCAGTTCAATATGCGACGATTGCTGGAGCTTCCCATCAGGTGCCTCTTGCAGTCTCAGAAACAGCGCTTCACACGATAGACATCGATCTGTCCCCAGTATCTCAGGCGGTCCGGTGTCGGCGTTGTTCTTCGAATATACTTCAAGCCCGCTGGCAGCATATGCCCCTAGTAGAGCCAATGGCAGGCTAGCACAGGCTCGACCCAGCATGATGGCAACTGACCAGTCTACAGCAGATGCGGCGACAGCATGCGACGGGGACAGGACCAGAAGGTATGGGCGTAGCGGTGGGGGAAAAAAAATGGTTTCGTTTGCCCAAACGACAGGAACATCTTAGACTACAGACTGGAAACGTACATAACGCATCGAGTTGACCTGTAATAAAGTGATATACTCCGTGAGCGCTACTTTAAGCCAACGCATACACTTCAAGTGATTGCTGAGATATGGAACGACATGCTGTAGCGCTTCCGAAACGCGGCCATCTACATACACCATGACAAGATGCATAACGCCCTAACTACCAAAACACGAATGCCACGATGAATGTCCCTACATGATATATTTTACAGAGATAAATATCATAGCTCGACATACAAACCTGCCCTCGCCCGAGTCTAGGAGCCACTTATGCACGGAGCGAAGGACTCTAAAAGGGAATTTCCAGCCCAGCCAAGCTAGGATATCGTGGTGTATGCTACACTCCAACGATACTGCAGTCATCGAACAAGCAGCTACAATACTACAACAGCAGTATAGACGAGTATACACCAGAATTTTCATATACCCTGCGCCCGAACCTATGTAAGGAGTGCAGGCACGTGTTTGGTGGAGTGGAGGAAAACGACAAGAGGAGCACAGAGATCATTTACACAAACAATAGTCGCCTAGATCATTTGAATACATGCGCTGAATACCGTGTTTACGTAGATTCGGCAGCTTGGCGACTGATCTTCTCCAGGTCTATAACGCTATTGTAACCCGACCTCCTGGCCGCACCGTGACGGCCCACAAACGCTTTCATTCCGTTGTTTGTGTCAACCGCCCTGTCGCGGGCCATCCTCATGGCCTACACACTGGTTCAAGGAAATGGATACAAGAACATTCAACGTGAAACGTCACGCCGCTTCAAGGAGTTAGACTTTGAAACTTTGCTCACTTGTACATTGGGATAGTAAGATAGATGCTATGTGTGGAGAGGCATTTTACATATTATCCCTCTCGCGCCGGATATCCGGGGTCCTAGAGGTTTCGGGTTCATGTACTGCTCCTTCGACCCCGAACAACCGGCGACAAAAAAAGAAATACAAAAGGCCCCATTACACAGGGATTCGCACCAACCCAATGCACATGTGAGCAGATTTTCAAAGTTTACCTCCTGAAAACGGAGTGTGAAGTTTCAGCTTATGGGTCATGAAGTGTTCCCCATCCTGATTTCCCCCCAAACTGCTTGATTTTAGAAAAGAATCAGGTCCTCGGACCCCCTTTTCCCTGCAAAGTCCCGTACTGTGCCAGTTTTGCGAGTGGTACTACAAAACGTCTTGGAACGAACCATTGAATTCTCGCGCAGCAGGAAAAAAAAGAAGTGGTGTTCATATATTTGGAACCGCCTTTCGGGGGTTCCACACCGGGGACCCCAATACGCCGGTAAGACCGGTTTTTATGGCCCCACAATGTTGCCAAAAAAGCTGCAAACTTTTCCTGACGCTTTTTTTCCAACATTTGTCAATGGAACTTAGACCCTTCTTCATGGAAACAGAATGTTGCGAATATATCTTGGCATTATGACCCGAATTTTGCTTGCAGTATATCTCCACCAAGATTAGCAGTATCGCGATTTATGGGGAGAATATGTTGAATGTTGAAAAAGGAAGTTGATAAAGGCACAACGGCCACTTGGTCCACAGAAAATGCCAAGGTGGGGCGAAAAGTGACCATGACGCAGTTGTAGAAGGAGCGTCCCTCCCCCAGCTATATTGCCTCAACACTGTGGGTGGATACTAGCAATGGGCGCCTACCTGGGGTGCAATATAGAAGCCGTTGCCGACGAGCTCATACCAAGTGGAGAAACAAAACTGTTCCATTGCTGTCCAACTGACAAGAAAGTGCATCAACCCGAAGCCGATTACACCCGTGCAAGTATCTCACTATGTAGCAGGCGTACCGAGGTCAAACCTCCGGCTCTGTCATCTGCACTCACGGATCTGGCTCGGGTGCAAAGAGATTGAGTGTGGGGTGATTTGATGAAGAGAAAGAAGCGTCGCACACGACAGAGCTGTGTTGGCAAAACGTTCCTCCTCCTCTATTTTTCTACTTCAAAATAAAGTACTCTTTGAACGGTCCCGCTACAGACGGGTGATGACGCACGTGGAACGAGCCAGGGCAAATACGCATTTTTTCGTGCGCCTTGGTCGTTTTCGTTCGCTGTAGGTGCCGGTGGCGCTGACGCAGTGACACCAGGGTGAGTTTCAGACCCTTGCGAGTGTGCCACGTGCAGATGTCATGGCGTTATGGACGATTAGGTTCACTGACCTTCGGTGATCGCGCCGCACCCAGGCAAGATTTGTTTCTCCGCGTCAACATTTTTCGGAAGGCTCGTTTCGACAAATCTTGGGTTAAGATTTGTTCGAAAGGGCAGATTTCGGGCCTCCAGAAATCTTGGTGAAGATTTATCGGAAGATTTTGCTTCCATGAAGCGTGAAACTGGCAGATCTTGGCCAAGATCAAGATTTATCGACAAGATTTTGTTCCCATAAATCGGGGTCTTATGATGCACGATCTTTATGGGACGAAAAAAGTATTGTGAACGGGACTGGCGAAATGCGGAGGCGTGATTTTTTTTTTTCACATTGGCGAGAAGAAGGCACGCGTCGCCAAATATATATCCGGTCAGAGTGTGTGGGAGAGGGTAGTTGCAACCTTTATAAATCCACACTCACGATACCCCCAAGGGATCTAACCTGGTACCAGAAAGATGCTGGGCAGAGTTAGCTCCCTCGAGGTGGCGTTGCTGTTGCGGTTGCCTTCTCCATCGAAAAGTTATCGCCGGAAAACCAAAGCATGCGCTCACAATCCCTGCGGACTTGAACCAACCGCTCTCTGACATGGTCGATTAAAACGTTTCCCCGATGCGCACGATACCCCAACGCACCAAACCTTGGGCAGGAAAGATGGAGTAGAGAGCTACCTCCCACCGAGCGGCCTTGGTATTGCTGTCGCTTCCTCCTTCGGAAATTTATCAGTGGATAACCAAACTACTGTAACCGCTCGCGGCCGTGGACGGTTGTTCACAGCGCAAAATGTTTTTCCTGGCGCATTCAGCACCTCACGGCCCCAAACCTTGGCATTTCTCAACAGCCCATGGCACCACCTCCTTCCAGATACCATTCCCGAGGCAACTCGTTGAGTATTGGTCGAGACATCGGTGATCATAGCCTTCCCACAATCGATGCTGGAGAGGGTCTACGTGTGCGGTAGGGGTATCAGCTTCAAGTAACCCGGTATAATTTTCGCCGTGCAGCTTTTCTAGCACCTTTCCAACTCGAGAAAAGATGCAAAACGTTTTGGCCGGATTGCAGCTTTTCGCTCCAGAAAGAAAGTTGCAGAACTCTTCGTGCAACATTTAGCTCCCACACTGAGCGTACATTGGCAAAGCTGCAAGAAAGGTTGCCGAAATGCTGTTTTTTTGCAACATTGTGCTGCCATCAAAAGCGGGGTAAGCAGTGCAAACAATTTATCATTGTTCCAAAAGCAAGCCGACGAATTTCGTCGGCGTGCTAGTCCCCAGCTCGCTTTCTTCCTTCCTGATGCCGGACACACCTTATTCGCCAACGAAGGGAAACAACAACACGCGTCTACTTGAAAAAAGGACGGAGAGTCACCCTGCAGGGGCGGGGCTTGGTCCCGCAGTGAGCAACTAACGCAATGGGAAAAATATTGTACACGAACTGTGCGCATGTATTTATGCACACAGCAGTACATTGAGCCAATAAAGTCAAACCCGAAAAAGCTAACCATAACTATCGCCGACCCTACTCATACGTCATCCTGTAGAACCTTGAAAACTAGCATGTTCGGCCGGAGGGTCTGATACACATGTCGCCCGAGCGCTCCCGTAGAGAACAGGCGCGACCGGCCCTGAACAGAGAGAGAGGGCACTTTTCAGACGCCCATCCATGCGTGCGCCCCGATAAAATTGGCAACTTGAATACAGATATCGCCCGCAGTTAAGTAAAAATATGTTGAGGAATGAGGCTCACGTTTTTTGGAAAAAGAAGCAACGAGGGCTAAGAAACATACATAACTCAATCTCGGCCACAACGTAAGAAACATGATATTAGTGCGATATGCCCATGATACCAGAAGTCTTCGGTGCTCCCACCCCCTTCCCTAGCTGAACACAAGTGCACTGTTTCTGGTAAGGGGGCAGAGTGGTTGTTTTCGCCCCCCCCCCCCTTACCCTTGCTGTTCCCTGTGGTGTACTGTAGTACTGCCACACATCGCGGACAACCGCATGCTCTACGCTGGTGTACGAGTTTGATGGCACTCTCCACCATCTCTCTTGAGGGCTTGATGAAGAGGATTGTCTCAAAAGCAAGCCGACGAATGTCGTGGGCGTGCTAGTCCCAAGCCCCTTTTTGTTTCTCTTTCTTACGCCATGCCGGGCACACCTTGTTCACCAACGTCCCACTTAAAGAAAATAGCGGAGAGACGCGTCAGGGGCCGGGCCCCGCAGTCTGCAACTGACGCAAACGGGAAGATAATGTAACCAGCTTGCATACCTGCAGTATATTTAGCCAACAAAGTCCACCCCGAACAAGCCAACCCTAACTAACACCGACCCTAGCCACAAGTCGTCCTGCAGACGCATGAAAATCTAGCTGTTCGGCTGGAGGGTCTAAACCACATTGTAGCATGTCGCCCGAGGGCTCTCGAAAAGAACAGCCGCGACCGGCTCTGGGCGGAGAGAGAGGGCACTTCTCAGAACGCCCATACACATGCGTACAGTAGGTGGCCCAATATCGTGTCAACTTGAATAATAATGGTAACCCATATTGTGGCATCAAATCTCTTGCCACAATCTCAACATGTACATGAACCCGATATATCGAATAATAATGGCGCTGCCCTGAATAAATGATACAGAAGTGGCATATTCTCCTCTTCCTGCCCCTACATGTCACTATACCGGATCACTTACTGTAAGCACTTTTGCGGCGAGGGACTCGATGCTGTCGACAATCTCCTCGCTGCCCGCTCGCCGATGATCTGTCCAGTACTACAGTGGCCGTTGCATTGCATTTATCCCAATGGTTGCGTTCTTATACATGCATACGCACGATCACACCCGAACGCAGGAGATCACCCGAACGCGGACCGGTAATTTACTCCCTCTCACGGCGGAACAAAAAACGTCCGGTCGAACTTGCATTTATTTGCCGTCACAACAAACGTCAACCCACATTACGATTGACGTACAACGCAACATCATGATTGGCGTGCTCTACTCTGCTTGCCGTTGGAGATGTGCAACGCTACGCGAGGAAGGCGTTAACCGAGGAGGCGGAATCTGTACGGTCAGTTCACTGTGGTGACAACTGCAAAAAATAAAACATGACCAGACAAGACCAGACAAGAGGCTGTAACCACCACGGACGAAGTCTGTAACCCTGCCGTCCGTGTTAGATGCGCACCGCTACATGATGCGTGGGCGGGAGACCCCAAGAAACAAAGCACGAACACACGAAACAAACAGCAACATGGAAGTACGAAAAATGAGCGAGGCCAAGACAGTGAGCCAGGCCCGACAGGTTTCGGAAAGAAGGCGAGAGAGTGCATAGAAAACGCACCCTCCTCGCCGCTTTGAATCCCCAGAAGCTGTCACATCGCACTGCAGTAAGCATCATGGTCATGCCCATTCCCTGGCAGCACCCATCGTCTCCCATACGGCGGCCGGATGCACGTGTAGCCTCTTAAGTCTACTCAGTCAGCAAAATGAAAAACAATCGCGGTTGGCGATGTCGTGGGGACCCCACCGGCGAAAGGTGAGAGAGGAGAGCGGAGAGAGGACAAGACATTCACTCTCTACAACGCACCCACTCTCGTTCCTCTGACCACTGTGGCTCAAGATCAGCGTTTAAGACCCTGTCGGGCAAGGGGTGGGCTATGGGAAAGAAAATGTCAGGGGCAGAAAAAGTGAACTTCGGTGGATGAGACCAATTTCTAGCGAGCTTGGGAATGTGCATCGATAGACATTAAACGATGCTGAGCAGAGAACGACAAATACCACTATCCTGATCAAACTCAGCAGTGCCGCTAGCAGATGGACCATTATTCTTGGTGGAGACCACGACTTGATTATCGCGCGAAGCAGGTTGAGACGACCTGACGCGCACCCGGATATAACAACAGTCTTCGACCGGCAGTCAGCGGAGAGAAAGAAGAGGACACTTCTCAAAGCGCCCATCCGTGCGTATGCATTGTTGGTGGCGAGGGAGTCCACGCTGTCAACAATCTCGCTAATCGTGCTCGCCGATGATCTGGCTGGTACGCACGATCACACCCGAATGAAGAAGACCACCAGAACGCGGACCGGTAGCTTAGTCTCGCTCTTTCGGCAAGAACCAACCACCCCCGGACGAACTTGTATTTGTAGTCACAAGAACATGATGATCTATTGCTGATTGATTGACGTGGGGGATGTGCATCGCTACGGACAGCGAGGAAGGCGTCAACCCCTCGCACAGCTTCTTGCGCACACGATGAGTGTGCTGCCGTCAACCCTATCCCTTGAGCTCACACACAGCCATACCCGATACATGCGAAGAAAACGTCAACCCCTCGCACAGCTTCTTGCGCACACGATGAGTGTGCTGCCGTCGACCCTATTCCTCCAGCTCACACACCACCATACCCGATACATGCGAAGAAAAACATCCCCCGGCAAACTATTAATTGGTGGGTGGGCCAGCGCGGATGGAGGATGGAGGACCCCAGAAAACAAGGCATGAATACAGTAGGAATACATACGCATATGCATTGTAAACCCATGAAAGAGAGCCAGAGGCAACAGGCTTAAGCGAGGAGGCAGAGGAGAGCATAGAAACAGAACCCTCGCCACTCTGAACCCCCGGCAGCTCTCACATTGATACTGCCCAAACATTAAGGCCACGCCCATTAGCTGGCAGCGCCCATCGCGTCACATGCACCAGCCGTACCCTCGATTACTCAGACAGCAACAAACAAAACTACGTAACCTACGGACGGACTTTCTTCCTTCGTAGAATTCTTCTTTGTGTGGGAAAATGTTGTGGTGACAAACAAACAAAAAGAACATGATCAATGACATGATGACTAGAAGAGACTAAGCATCACGGACGAACTACTTCAAACAAATGCCTGCCGTCCGCGTTAGATTTGCACCGTTACAAGAAAAACTTTGACCGTTCTCGTTGCCACTCCGTGTGTACACACGAGTAAAGAGATCGTGCTGCCATCGACCTTGGTGGGCGTTCTCTCCAAGCCCTTGTTGCAGATCACCTGTTCTCATACACCGAACCCCTTCGTGTTTCCGTGATTTCGACATTATTTACTGCGGAATAGTTGTCGACGATGTATAATTTGGATTGAAATGGGGCCTCTCGCCACGGCATGGGACCCACCCATACTTCCTGTTATTGAGCTGTTATTCCTTGTCGTGAATCGACGATCGCCCAAGTTCCCAATCATGTACTCAGCAAACATCCATGCTTGCGTGCGGCGGACCGTATGTGTTGTTAGTCTTTGTCTCGAGCTGCTGCCGTTGTTAATGGACGACAACACAGACAAAAACTCAAAAGATACGCGCAATGTCGGAGATATGCATCATGGCTGGATACCCGCAGTAGCATCATGAGTCACGCTGGATACCTGCAGTATTGCATCATGAGTCACGCCATTCTCTCTGTAGTCGATTGCAGAAACAAAACAAGACATCTCTGTCTGTGTGATGCATATATATGTATGTGCAAATACATGCGTTCCACGCGTGTAGCCTAGGGATAATGGGTTGAGAGTTTTGTCCTAGATACACAGCAGTGACAGAAGCCTGTGTGTAGAAGTCCAGCGGGGAGACTCTGAATGCTTCAGAGAGGTTGTCGGAATATTTGCGGTGGAACTTTGTTGGGATGTCCCAAAAGACCCCGAGAGACCAGTACAGCGAGTAGATCTCGGGAGAACCCTCTGTTGGGCGGTTGTTTGATTGTGTTTTTTTCTTTCGAGATGAGACACAAGCGCGCTCTCGCCCCCTTTGTGCTCACTCCTCTTCAGCACTATCAAAACCTGACGCGGGAGTAAGTCAGTGATCAAACATCATCCTTTGCTTCTTCGCTCCGAGGCACACATCAAGTTGCATCCGCACTCGAAGTGTAACCTCTTTGTAGTCTGCTGTATAACCACAGTCTACGAAGCGACCGCGTCACACAGCACACACCCGCTGCTGCTGCTGCTGCTGAGACGCTTATCGCGGAGAGGTTATGAGCCTCGCATAAACGCGTACACATCGAGCTATGGACAAGACAACGAGTTCAGCTACGGGACTTCCTAGCTTCACCAGGCTTCTGTGCTTCAACTGCGGAGAAGATACAACGGGAAACGGTTCAGCTTTCGAGTCAGCTTTCGGTTCGGACATCAAGAAGATACGAGGTCAAGCCAGGACGAACGAGCTCCGACTGAGGAAGACAAGTAAGCTGTTCGTGTGTCTATGGACATGGTTTGGATATGTTAGCCGTACGTACAAGTGTGACGCAGATGGTATAGAACCTTTTTGGTAGGGGTACGGTGATGATGCACCGGCCCCCCCTTTTGTGTGCAGCAGCCCTGCTGCCACTCCTCCTTTCTGAGCACGACAGCGCCCTGGGTACGGGCGTTGCCTCACCATCTAAAGCCAATACACTACACAAACAAAACCCGATACGTACGCGGAGTACGGCCGACAAACACTCTAGAGTTTAGAATGTTTGTCCCTCGAGGGATAGCCGCATCGGGTGATGGCTGTGTCGGACAGCGGTTCGGTCGAAGGGCTGGGGGAAGAGACCTCAGGAACACGCCAAGGACCCGGCGATTGCGAGGCTGGAGGGCCAGCTATCGCAGCTGATGAGTATAATAATGGAACTTAAGAGGAAGGAGCCTGGCGACGCCGTGGCGGGCGATGCCAGTAGGGGCGGCGGTGCTGCCGTCCCAAGCCAGAGAGAGTCCTTGCCGTCAGAGGGCGGCGGGGCATTTTCCAGGAAGCGGCCCGTGATCGGCCAAATCCCCCATGGGAAAGCCGCTGGGACAATATACCGGGAGCGAGTCCTGGGGTCCCAGCGAGAGTGGGGCCTGGTGTAGGAGCTGACCGCGGGGAAGCGAGGGGGTTAAACCCCCCAGGTGAGATAACCGCAACTCGTGGTAACGGTGATAACATCGATAGCTTCAATCACTGGAAGATTTAGCACGTGGCGAAAAGCTTTCATCCAGGCCGCTAAGACCGTGGAACTAGACGGTCAATTCATCGGGAGTACTGAGAGACATGCCCCCGTGGGCGACCCGAACATGCCCACCTCCACACTTTACAACGACTTGCGCTACACTAGGAGCGAGGTCGCACGTGGGCTCGCCGCGTTCCACTTCATCACTACCGCCGTGGTGAAAGAAACCGACAAAGCGGTCGTCAGTAGTTGTGTGACGGCGAAGGGGGTCCTCACGGAGCTTGAAAAAGTTTACGACCCCGAGTCGCAGGGATCCAAACAAGCCCTGATGAAAGAAATGTTCCGCTTCTCGATCCCGGCACACAGCAGCAGCAATCCAATCGAGCACCTAAGCAAGCTCGAGCAGATATACATTCGCCTACGCGAAAAGGGGCTCAACGCTGACACACCATTTGTCCTCGCACACTTCGTCGACTCGCTTCCACCCGACTACTAACAAGCGAAGTTCCTGTTGGAGACGGCGACAAGCTGGACAGGGGCGAGATCGTCAGGATCATGAGCACGGTGCACGCGAGCCTCCCGGAGGGGAGGAAGGCCCCGAAGGGCCAGCGGAAGGCGGAGCATGCTTTCCTCGCGAGCGACGGTGGCAGCAGGGGTGGAGCGCCCGGCCGCAGCAGCGGCGGCCGCAACAAGGGTGGCGGCGGCGGTGGTGGCGGCCAGAAGGGGAAAGGGGGTGGCAGCAAGGGCGGTGGGGGCGGTGGTAGTGGTAACAGCGGCGGAGGCGGCGGCGGCGGTGCAAGTAGCATGCACGGCCGCTGCTTCCGGTGCGGAGAGAAGGGTCACCAGGCGGCCGCCTGCACCAAGCCCGAGCCCCTGCGATGCGAGAAGTGCCTGGGCTACGGACACGACAAGAGCACGTGCTCGTCCGAGCAGGCGGTGCTCGCGGTGGAGCTGCCGGTCTTGGACGCCACCACACTGGACGTGGCAGAGGAGGCGCTAGTGGTCCGTGACTTCACAGGCGAGTGGAACAGAGTCGTTGATGGAGGGGGTGTAGAGCAGGCCAGGCAGGAAAGGTTTGTGGCCGATACCGGCGCAACCAACCACATGTTCCCGAGCGCTACCGCGTTCGAAAACTAACATGAGTGCGATCGACGTTTGAGTGTCGCCGCAGGGAAGCAAGCCTTCGCCATCGTAGGGTATGGCGACGTGAGGGTGACCAGCGGTTCTCGCGTTGGGACCACAGACCTGTTAAAGCGGGTCGCTCATGTGCCGGAGCTCAACAACCTCGTTTCCCTCACAGCCCTCTTGAAACAAACCAAGGGCCGCTTAGCCGCAGACGAGCACGAGTTGGAGGTGTTCGTTGGTGGGGGGGAGTCGGTGTACTTCCCTCTATGGGGGGACCTGTTCGTTCAGACTGGTCACCGCATAGAGTCGGGTAGGGAACTAGCCTGTGCCATAATTGCTCCTGGTAACGCGAAAGCGAACCGCACCCCCGTTGACATCAACGACTTCCACTGCGCGCACGGCCACTCCCACGAGGTGCTGCTGAAGAACACGGCGAAGCAGCAAGGGGTGACGCTGGTGGGCCAGCTCCGGGAGTGCATGGGGTGCTCGACGGCAAAGGGGCTATCCAAGCCCATCCCCAACAGGACGTCAACTCGAGCAGGTAAGCAACTGCAGAGAGTTTTCGTGGATTGGAGTGGGAAGGCAAGGGTGCAGAGCTTGGGGGGGAAGTGGTACACTCTCATTGTAAGGGATGACTGCACGAGGTGGAACCGCGTCTACTTCTTGAAAAACAAGTCAGACGCTGCAGAGGCATTCGGGAGATACCTAGCGGAAAACAGGGCAGACGGAGCCCCATCCGAGGTCATGGTCGTGCGGTCTGACAACGGAGGAGAGTTTTTCGAGGGACAGTTCGGAAAGCTGTGCGGCAAGTATTGCATCAAGCAGGAGTTTACCCCCGCATACAGCCCAGAATACAACGGTGTAGCTGAGAGAGCACTGGGACTGATCAAGGATGCAGCACTAGCCGCCCGCATACAAGCGCCGATTCTTTATCCCGAAGCACCAAGCTACCCCTCTCTTTGGGCCGAAGCCACAGCTTGGGCATGCAACGCCCTGAACTGCACCTCTACCACATCCAACCCGGACAAGAAATCGCCGTACGAAACGTGGCACGGGCACCCACCTCCCCCAGAGGCGACGTACTCGTTCCTCAAACCCGCCGTATACAAGGTCAAGCGCACGCACAAGTCAGAGCCGAAAGCAAAAAAGTGTTTTTACCTCGGCCCTGGAATTAACACAAACCGTGATTGCGTGCGCATCCTGAACGAAAAACGCCCAGCGATCACCACTCGCAACTTCACCTGGCAATCTGCTCCCGCCGCTCCGACTGCGCACCCCCGAGCACCGCCTCCCATTGCAGAAGAGGACGAGGAGCTCACGACTGGGGAGCACGAGGGCGGGGAGGGTGCGTCATGCCACGGTGGAGGGAGGGCGGTGGGAGAACCTGAGGATGGAGGTTTCCACCTTGACACGGCGGTAAACCCGGGGCCCGCGGAGCCGGCCACGCGCGATGCGCCGGCGGCGCCGCCGGCCGCACCTCAGGAGTCGGGCGCGGGCGACGCTGGCGATGGCCTCCCCTCGAGCAGGGAGGGCGCGAGCGTCGCCCCATCTACCACGTCGACCGGGATGGCCGATGTGGGCGGCGGCGAGGACGACCGCCGCCGCCGCAGCAGCAGCAGCGGTGGCGGCAGCGGCGGTGACAGCGACAGCGGCAGCGACAGCGGCAGCGACACGGATATTCCGGCGCTCCGCGGGCCCGAGGAACAGAAGCTCGCCCGCTTTGGCGAGCCGGCCGAACTCACCAGCCGCCGACTCAGGGAGAGCCCTCGCCGGAACACGACGTACGAGTCGTCGCCGTCGCCAACGAGTGCCGAAGGTCTGCTCGCCCGCCATGCGTCGGCGGCGGGGCTGCCCACCCTGCCCATCAACAGCACGGAGGAGTACACCCACTGGATGCTCGCGTGTGTGGTCGACGTGGTGGAAGGGCTAGAGGCGAGGGCGGTGCAAGCGCTGCTGTGCGAGCGCGCGGAGGAGGCCAACATCGCGCGCCAAGAGGCCGAGGACTTCCTGCTGGGAGCTGAGGACCTCGTGCTCAACTCTCCAGACGCCTTCGTGAGGGCCCTGGCGTCGGCCGAGCTGAGTACAGAATCCCCCATAGGCAAGCGTCCAAGTGACGTGGAATCCCCCCCCATGACCGTAGCCGGCGTTGCCAAGTCTGTGTACAGAGAGGGGTGGGAACAGGCCATGAGGGAAGAGTTTGATGGGCACTTGGACACGGGAACGTTTTCATTCGTAGACGGTACGCCAGAGGGGCGTAGACCTGTGAGTTCTAAGTGGCGTTTTACTTGGAAGACGAACAAGGAGGGGAAAAACGAGAAGTTCAAAGCGCGTCTGGTCGCTAGGGGTTTTTCGCAAATTCCGAATGTGGACCACTTCTACTCATCCTTCCCTTGCCCATCGTCCGCATCCATTAAAACTGATGCTTGCGGTAGCCAATGAGAAATCATTGAAACTCAACCACTGGGATGTCAAGCAGGCGTTTACACACGCTAAGTTAGACGAGGATGTGTTCTTGAGGCTCCCCGCGGGGTGCGGGGGAAAATCCCACAAAGTTGTGAAGGCTGAGCGTGCTATTTACGGCTTGAAGCAGAGCGGCAGGCAGTGGGGGTACCACGCTGCCGACACGCTTGTAGAAAACGGGTTCGAGCAGTGCAAGGCGGACCCGTGCGTCTTCCGCAAGATGAAAGACGATGTCGTGGTGATGATTATCGTGATTTTTATGTGGATGACATTTTGGTGGCTGGGTCTGATGATGATTGCAAGGAGTTGCTCGCTTCCCTCAACAAGGCATTCCCCACCAAAGGCCTTGGAAAGTGTGTGTGGTTCGACGGGTGTGCCGTTGAGAGAGACTTAAGAGGCTGGGACCCTTAGAATCTCCCAAACCGCGTGCATTGACAGCATCGTGAATCGCGTTGATGTGCAATCGACCTCCCCCATCCCTGCTTCCCCTGGTGCCGACCTAGGGCCGAAGCGAGATGACGAAAGTGGAGGGGAGTGGCCGGTGAGGGATGCCATCGGCAGCATGATGTGGGTGTCGACGTTCTCGCGCCCGGACATCTCGTTCGCTGTGCGTGCGGTAGCGCGCCACGCCCATGCCCCTGCCGAGAGGCACTGGAAGGCGATACGGAAGATCCTAGCCTACCTCAAAGAGACGAGGGACCTCGGGATCACCTATAAACGGGGATCGGGGCTGGGGCGGGCGGTGTACGTGCTAGCTACGCCGGCGCTGAGGATAGGCGTTCGGTGTCAGGGCTGGCAACAACGGTTGGAGGAACCGTCATAAGCCACGGTAGCATAACGCAAGCTATCGTATCTTTGTCGTCTACGGAGGCAGATTACATGGCTGCCGGAGAGGGTGTGAAAGAAGCTTTGTTTGTGCGTGCAGTGCTTTCGTTTATTGCCCCGGAGACCAGTGGCGGTAGCATTCAGGTCCTTGAGGAAAATTAGGGGGCCATGGCCTTGGTGCAGAACCCCCTTAGCTCAGCGCGTAGCAAGCACATCGACGTGCGGTACCACTTCATTCGTGGATTGTTTCGGTCGGGGGATATCTCGATCAAATTTGTGTCGACGTCGGAGCAACATGCAGATATGCTCACCAAGGCTCTTAGCAAGAGCAACCTGCGGTACCACCGGAAAAAGCTGATGAATTTGCCGGAGTTTCTGTAGGATTTTTTAGCGCTTGGGGAAGGTCATGTATACCATGCGGGGAAAGATGCATTACTGTCGCGGGCTGTGTCCCATTGGCAGGAGTAGGAGGCTTGCCTCACATTCTTGTCTTCGCCTTGGCCTTCCTGATAAGTGCGGCCGTTGTGATCCGCCGTGATAGCAATGGTTTGTGTTGGATGGGATATATTTTCGAGGGGTTCTGCCCGTGCGCCGGGTTTCTCCTCGACCACCGTATTGGCATTTTGATGTATCCGGGGTGTTTTTGCCCCACTGATGGTTAGTCACTTGCGTGAAGAACCAGGGAGGGTGTTCGTGGGTCTACGGACATGGTTTGGATATGTTAGCCGTACGTACAAGTGTGACGAAGATGGTGTAGAACCTTTTTGGTAGGGGTACGGTGATGATGCACCGGGCCCCCCTTTTGTTGTGTGCAGCAGCCCTGCTGCCACTCCTCCTTTCTGAGCACGACAGCGCCCTGGGTACGGGCGTTGCATCACCATCTAAAGCCAATACACTACACAAACAAAACCCGATAAGTACGCGGAGTACGGCCGACAAACATAAGCGACATTCGGTATCACAGGGGCTTCACACAGTGCGAGGGGCTCCTTTAGTGTTGTAATCACCAAGACGTTCGCTGGAAACAAGGGCTCATACATGGTGCACACAACTGCTGCATCACCAGCAGGGACGGTCCACACCGTAGTCCTATACACCCAATCGCAACGATAGGGTAAACAGGAGCGGGGTCGGGAAAGGACGACCTACAACCGTAATCATTTTGGACGGGAGCGAGGTTGAGACAGTCTGCACCGTAGTCTTATACACCCAACGAGGGGGTAAACAGGAGCGGGGCCTGGAAAGAACGGCCTACAACCGCAATCCTTCTGAGCAGGAGCGGGGTCGGGAAGCCTCGGGTTCACACCACGAGCAAACAACTCCGACGACGGGAGGGACTGCTGCAACAGACAGCAGGGAACCTCAGCTCGTCCTGTGCACCACACGGCAACAGGAGCGCATCACGATAGAACGACATACCAGGATGGATGATTGTTCGCCCGGCGACAACACCTCCAATCTCGCCAACACCGTTCGAGGGCTGAAGAGGTTCGACGGAAGGAACCCAGCTGAATCTATAAGGACTAGATGAAAAGGCTCTGCGTCGTCCTGGGAGTTACGCGCAAGGATATTCTTCCACTGCTGAAAGGCCGGAGTAGGCCCGCGGAAACGGATAATGACTACGCCGCCTACTTGCAAGTCGAACAAGACCTCTACGCTATACTTTACCTACTTGTGGAACTACTAGTGGCCCTTTCGGTACAGAAGCACGACGACGACACCGACATCAGCGGAGACGGTCAGGCAGCCTTCGAGGCACTAAACTTAAACTACAACAAAGTGACGGACGAAGTGATTAGAGCAACCATGGAGGAGCTGATCAACACGCCCATGGAAACCGGACAGACCCCGGACGTCTACTTCAACCAGAAGCACCTCCTACGACACAAGGCTGAGGAGATGGGGAAAACGATCTTGGACCGCTCCTTCAGGGACATATGCGTCACCGGCTTCACCGACGAGGAGAAGAACGTCAAGATGATCATGTACCGCGACCCAGATTTCAAAGTCGACAAGATGCAAACCACCATGCGTCTCATGTTCCTTGACGAGTAATCTCGCAAAGGGTCGAAGGGTAGCATCGCTGGGCGCGGTTTCGCCATGACTACCACTACCTCAGAGGGACCGACTTGCTTCGACTGCGGACAAAAGGGACACATCCGGAGGAATTGTGAAAGGAAAGGCACGGGAATTAAGAAGCCCAAGCCTGCCGGAGCCACCAAATGGTGCTCGGTTCACTTCACGACCAGGCACTCCGACGAGGAATGCTTCGAGCAAGGAGCACCGCGGCCGGTTAAATTCAGCAACACGGACAAAGCCCTCTACGCATGCGCTCATTGTGCACACTGCTTCTCAGCTAGCAACAATAGGGAACCAGCCACGACAAAAAGGGAGGCAAGCAGCACGGTGTTGACTGAACCAAAGTGTGTTGCGGTGTTGACTTTTAGGTAGTTTTTTCTTGTTCCGCCGCGTGTTTGCTCCGTGTGTCACCCGCGACCAGTCAAGAACGCATGCCAGAAATAGGCCTTTGGCCGACGACATCCCCAAATAGCAGCCAGTGGCGTGTGGTCATACACATACCCTCTGCTTGCATCCCAGAAACAGAGCGTATTGTCCAGTTTTGATTGCACACGGCCAGCTCACGTGAAACGAGGTGTGGTTCGGTGTTGCCTTTTTCGGAAGTTGCTTTTGTTGTCTGCCGCTTGCTTCGAGTCAAGTGTGATCAGTGTACAACGAACGCCATCAGAGAGAGGCCTTTGGCCGACGACATCCACAAACTGCACCCGATAGCGTGCGATGATATATATACATGCCCTCTGCAGGCGACCCATGAACAGGGCGCTCGGTGTTTTGTTCGTCGCACACGACGAGTCAAAACCGTGTACTGAAGAATGTTGTGACTCACAAGAACATGAATCAGTCTCTTTTTTCCCTTCAGAAAAAAATATACGTCGAAGAACCGTAAGACGGTCGTTTGGATCTCGATAATTGTTTCCGTGCAGGCCACCCCCCCCCCGACCGAAAAAAAAGAAAACTCTGAAATAATCAAGGTAACACTCGGCCTTAGCGTTGTTCCTTGGTGAGCGTGTCTGCCTGTTTTGGTTTCTGGTTTTACAACTTTGCGCCTTTGTGTCTTCGCCATTTCCAGATTATTGTCTTTGTGTTTTTGTTTTTCTGTTTTGTTTGTTTTGTATCTTGGACATTGGGACACGAAAATAATTAAAAAAGAAAAGAAAAGAAAACAACACCA
This sequence comes from Ectocarpus siliculosus, assembly GCA_000310025.1. Taxonomy (NCBI): domain Eukaryota; class Phaeophyceae; order Ectocarpales; family Ectocarpaceae; genus Ectocarpus; species Ectocarpus siliculosus. The sequence goes on along the minus strand of FN648690.1, from coordinate 34,860 downwards.
ACATTAGGAAACAAGTGTCCAGTGTCCAACTTTGTCGTTTCTTCGTCATCAGTTGTTGCTGACTGGAATACACGATGTCTCTCTCCCTGAGTAGGTTTTGACGAAAGGTTTTCTTGCTGGATCGACCGTGCATGATGTCTTTCCTTTGTTGCCAGTATTACTCATTGTGATAGCAACTCGACGAGTATCGTCGCGTTGCCTGTCTGAAGCTTTCCAGATGTTTAGCCGTAAATGAAGTCGGGGGCGCACACCGCGACACACTCGCCCACCGAGCACGACAAAGAGTTCTATACACAGAGTAGATGGGATAAGATATCACATCCCCTGAACAAATTTTAATTTTCAAAGCTCGATTACCCAACAGCAGAAATCGTGGCCGGGCGGCGTTGGCACCGATAGCTTTCCGAAACAATCCTATCGTTTGACATCCTCATCGTCGTGGACTAACATTATTAGCTGTGAATATTGATGATGCGATAAATTATGTCACCTACTACTGCCAGTACATGCCATGCATAAGAACAACGAGCACCCTCTATACTCCAGAAAGGAAGTTACTGTAGTAGTTGAATTGAAACCTCTCATTACCCATCCATGAAGAAGTCGTTTTATACACAAATACTTAAAAAACAAAAGTGCTGCAAAAACTATCTATGGACGAACCCAGCAGTGCCGTTGTTGTTGTCTTCACAATTAATTACGAAAAACCGTTCGTTCTGTTCTCTCTACCCAGTACCTTCTTGTACCTTCTTCGTCTGTTCGTACAATTATGTATGATAGTCTGACACTTACTTGACGCGGTCGATTCCCGCCGTGGTCACAGGCTAACTTACCCTAAAAAGTTATACGAAAATAAAATGGACCCGAAGAAGGGTCCGAATGTCAACGACAGATTAGTCTAGGACCCTCCGCTCGCTTCAATACGCTATGCGAGGTAGTAACTATAGACTGGACAACGAAGCAAAAAATGAGCAAACGATTATTAGAGGCGACCTCACGCGCACCCGATAAAACCGTCAGTCTTGGACCGGCATATCGCACAACGCCCATCCATGCGCATACACTGTTTTGTGGCGAGGGGCTCCATGCTTTCAAGAATCATTTCGTCGATCGGTTTTTTTCGTTTACATACATGTAGCGCGCACGTCACACCCGAATGAAAAGGAGACCCCAACCAGAACGCGCTCTTCCGCACGCTGGGAAAGAAACCGGGACTAAATGAATGCGGACCTAAGAAGATGCGCTTTTCACGGTAGGTTTCTTCTCCGAAACGAAAGAACCGGACGGGAGAGAGGGAAAAAAGAAAAGAGGAGAGGCGTAGGACGCGCTCCCCGTCATGGACATTTCATAAGAGTAGTGGCAGGAACCTCTCTCTTCGATCAGGTTAGAAGACCACCGGTCCCCGGAGCTCTTCTGTTGCACCCACCCATGGACGCAGCAGT
>FN648690.1:5532-33318 GCA_000310025.1 Ectocarpus siliculosus | reverse complement strand
ACTACTGCTGCTGAAAATATTGGAGACCGCGAATGAATCATACCGACAGGTGGGTCGTGGGTGGGCGGGGGACCCTAAGAAACAGTCAGACTCAGCCATTTTACATCCTCACAGTTTCTTGCGAACAAGAACGAAGGGCGATAACAAAAGAGAGACCGCCAGCGACAGGAAACAAAGAAGTAGAGGAGACCAGACCTGAGAAACAAGTGAAGAAACAAGACCCCCTTGCCGTTCTGACCCACTGGAAGCGTTCCATGTACCGCAGCAAACAGCAGGGGCAGCACCCACTACCTCACATGCAGTAGCCGGATACATGCACGGACTGGTACGTAGTAGAAGTTTAGTCTCTTTCTCCGGCAAGAACAATAACGCTCGGGCGAACTTGAACTTGTAGTCACAAGAAATAGCGTCATAGCGTCATGATGACGTCATCCATTCTGCTTGCCGTGGGAGATGCGGATCGTTACGCGAGGATGGCGTTAACTCTTCGCATATAACATGCTGCCGTAGACCCTATACCCCTCAAGTTCAACCACAGCTATACCCGATACATGGTAGCATCATATCTAGCTGTAGAAGAATCGAAAAAATATATATTTTTGTTGGTGGCGAAGCGGACCCTCTTTATTGTGACTCTCCAACTGCTGTTCGTGGATGGCGACGACATGGCGACACAGACAGACAAAATCTAGGGTTTGAAGCCGGTCTTATCCGCCGCAGGAGGTGGAAGTTATACTCAAAGTCGGGAAAGGTCGTGATTTGCAATTCCCTACGAAACCGTACTTGAGGCGCCATGAGATTTGCATTTCCGTAGCCGAGGCTGTTTGTCGGCAGGGAAACATAAAAACAAAATCTTCGGCGGACCGGACCCTTTATTTTTGCAACTGGTCAACTGTTGTTTGGATGGCGAGACAATTTCCGGTTTTCTTGTTCGTCACAGGAGGCCGAAGCTGATGCTCAAACTCGGGGAAGGGTCATGGTTTGCGAGTCCCTACCGAACCATACTCGTTCGGGGCACCACGTCATGGACGTAACAAGAAAAACATCCCCCCAACGAAAACTGCTGAAATTCATGGATGGGTGGGTGAGTGGGGGACCCCAGAACAATGAAACAGTCGCGGGGTTCGCGTTGTTCTGGGGCTCTACCGGCGAAAAACACCGTCGACGCTCTGAACCGCGCTGGAAGCTGTCACACAGCACTGCATGCATGTGCGGCCGGTGCCGGTGCTGCCGACAACGACACTGGAAAAAAGTAGGAGACGCGCATCGCCTACGCGAGCAACGCGTGCAGCCCAAAACAACAGAGACGATAACCTTACGACCTTTCTTTGCAGCACATTCCGAGCATATGCTGCAGCAACCGCAATTATGTGTACAGCAGCAGCCGCATGTTGTGTACAACGGTCACTCAGGAAGAAAATCACAATAACAAACGCCAAAAAAAAAGGTGGTGGCGCGCAGCACGCAGGACCCTCTTTCGCTGTTCATCAACCGGCTCTTTCCATGGCGAAACAGACAAGGTACAGCAGTGAAGGCCGACTCTTGCCGGCCACAGGAGGCGGAAGCTGCTCAAGCTCGGGGACGGGTCATGATTTGCGATTGATTCCCCACCGAACGGATATCGAACGATGACACTATTGTTTCAATTAGCTTCAGAAAAGCTTCAAAATTTATTGTGAAACTTGCAGGGCCCAGTCATAGACATGGCAAGTAAACACCCCGTTCCAAAGAATATCTGTCGTTGATTTCTATTGACTTGCGGACCTTTCGGGGCCAGTTTGTTTTAGCTTACCTCTTTAGGGTAAGTTAGCCTGTGACCACGGGAATCGACCGCGTCAAGTGTTGGATCAGTACGGACATATGCAGGTACTGGGTAGAGAGAAATCGGAACGGTTTTTAAAGCGAAGACAACAACAACAACAACAACAACGACGACGACAACAACATTTAAAACTGAACTAATGGGTGGGCGGATGACCGGCGGACCCCAAAAAGCAAGCTGAAAAATAAAATATAGACCATGTTAAGAAAGAAAAGAAAAAAAGAAGGGGCAACAAAGACAAGTGAGCCAGACGCGACAGGCTTCAGGGAGGTGGCAAAAGAGAGCATACGAAAACCACCGTCGCCGCTCTGAACCGCTGGAAGCTGTCACATAGCACAGCATGCAGCAAACAGTATAGGGGCCATGCCCCCGTTGCTTCAAGTAAAGAGGCAGCGTCCATCGCCTCAAATACAGCAGCCGGGTACACGGGTAGCGTCTTACTCAGCAAGAAGAAAACGATTGCGGTTGGCGTTCGATGCTGTTGGGACCCCAACGGCTATAATAGGCGAGAGGGAGACAGGTGCTACTACTACGTAGACCAACAGAAGAAAGCGTAGAGAAGGCATTAATTAACTCTCGAGAAGACACTCACTCTCGTCCCTGTGGCCCACCGCAGGCTGTAACGAACGGCGACATCCGATGTGCACTCAGCAACAACAAACGCAACAAACCAAATAAAGTCGCCGTTTCCGAACTAACTGTGGAGACTCTCTTTCATCACTTGTGGTATGAAGTATAAAGTGACAACGAAAAAGAACATGATGACGAGAAGCACCACGGACGAACTATTTTCTCAATACGCTTGCCGTCGCGATAGACGCGCACCGTTACACGAACGACCAGTTGTCAAACCCCACTACGCCAATAAGATTGTGTTGCCATCTACCCCTTATCGCTCAAATTACGACGACGCAGCACACTAAAGGTAAGGCAGCAACACGCTTACGATGCTTTACCACCCATGCATGTAAGGAAAGAAAAAAATAAACTATGGCGGACCCTCTGCTGTCTGTATCTTCAACCGTCCTGCGGTTGCTTTTCTTCATGGATATTGGCACAGAGAAAAAAATGAGGAATGCGCATCTCCTACGCGACCACGGCGTGCAGCCCAAGCGACAGAGACGATAACCTTACGACCTTTACAGCATCTGCCGAGCATAACCGCAGCCACCGCATGTGTACGACGGTCACTATAGACTAAGGAAGAAAATGACAAACGAAAAAAAAAGAAAGGTTGTGGCGCGCAGCACACGCAGGACCCTCTTTCGCTGTTCAACCGGCCGTTCCCACGGCGAAACAGACAAAGAACAGTCAAGACCGAGTCGTGGCCCACAGGAGGGGCAAGCTGCTGAAACTCGGGGAGGGGTAATGGTTTGCGATTGCCTACCGAACCATACTTCGGGCGCCACGAGATTTACACTGTAGCTCGAGATCGGCATTTGATACAGGGGTGGGCTATGCGAATAAAAGTTCCACCCACCCACCCACCCAAGACTGAAGCTAGAGCTTCAGAATTGGACTGCCGCGACCTGGATGTGTGTGTGTTCCTAAATGGATTGCCGAGACCTGTGTTAGTTCTTTCATGTTTTCTTCGAATTTTCTTCCTGGCCGAGACTTGGATATATATGTCGTGCTTTTATGTTTTGTTTTGCTTTTGGTGGCTCCTTTGACGCCTAACAAGCTTTGGCCGTTTTTCGTACTCTACATCGTCACCGTTCAGAGTGTAGAGTCGAAGCATGGAGGATTCGTTTGGTTTTACCGAGTATAGCTTCGTCGGGGTTGTTTGCCTCTTTACCCTTGGAAAAAGAGTTCCCCAAATTTCGTCGGTAATATTTGCCTCTGAATACACGGAAAAATAGTTCCCAAATTTCGTCGGTGTTGGTTACCTCTGAATACTTGGAAAAGGATTTCCTCAAGTTTCATCGTCCATTTTGCAACTCATGTTTGATTTTACCTTCTTCTTTGACGGAGGCGTGTCAACTGCGATCCATGCTTCGGGACTCCCATTCCGTGGCGTCGCCTTCTCCCCTGGCTTTCGTCGAGGCTCGGCATCACCTACCTCAATTTAATTTTTTCTCCGTCATCGTCACGTTCAGGCGAAACCTTCATCAACGTCGAGATTTTTTTAGTTGTAGTGTATGTATGTTACATGTTTTATGTGTACATGTTGTGTGTTCATGTGTTCAACATCGCCATTTTGCGCGGGATACAGGGTGGTTCGTTGCGACCCTTTTCCGCCCTCGACATTTTCTGTCCTGGAGCCAATAGTTTTGCTAACTCGGGCTATGTTGGTTGGTAGGTTTTGTCGCAGGCCTCGACATGGGGCCCTGTTGATCGTTCAAACTATTTATCCATGTAGTCATGCCTTCCTTGATCAGCGAAATAAACTCTATTTCCCTGAGGTGGTGCGCATGTCGTGGCTTGCTATAGCCCCTTTTTACTAGCATTTTGGAGTTTGTTTATTATGTTGGCGTAGTTCTGGACTCTCTCGGGTGGTGACTCTCATTCCTCGAGTTGAGATACGCGCGCGTGCGCGTAGAAGGGTAGTGTGTGTTTTTTTTATATTGATTTTGTATGGTCTTTAGGGCAATGTGATTTGCAGCATTTCTTGTGCCTAGCTGTATCCCTCTCCAGGATAATAGCATGTTCATTGAGCCGCAGTTGTGTTGTCAACTTGGTGACAGCAAGCTTTGTCTCAATGGTGGTGTGGGGGGTAGATTCGGGATATTTCTACAGCTTCTTTTTCCTTTGGATGCTATTGTGAAGAGTTATACATTTCTAATCAAAATTATACACCATCAGCTTTTCTGGATCGAGTTTCTTGGATTTGAGAATCTGCATAGACTGCCGGTTGCCCCGGTGGTCTAGTTGGTATCCTCGGAACCTTCTAGAGGTCAGGTCAGGGGTTCGAATCCCGGCGTAAGCGAGCTTTTCTTGCTTAGTGAGGTTTTCTCTCGCTTCCGCTCCTGGCCTAGTGGATAGCGCTTGTTCGTGTGTACACAGAGGCAAGAGAGAGCTGAACTCTTCTCGCATTAAAAATCGAAGGCAAAGTGCTGCAGGAGGGGAGGGTAGAGAGGGGCTCTTCTGTGTGACCACGGGTTGGAGTAAACGGCACTAGTGCTGTGAGCGCTGATTTGAAGTGAAGGCCAAAAAATATATATACATTAGATGATCTTCAGGGTGGGCGTGTCGAAGAGTGTTGATGTACGTCTTAGATAGGGTTCATCTTTGTCTAGAATAGGATGTGGGATGGCCGGGAGGTATACCTCTGAGGGACCATACTACATTAGGACTCAGCTATTTGCGTGCCCCCTGGTTGCGAGGTGGATCCCCACCTTAACCAGACCAAACTCGCTCTCAATTCAAGCAATATCTCATTTCTACACAAGCGAGGAGACAAGGCACCAAGCGACCGTACCTCTATCTTTACCCCAGGAACCCAGATGCTTCCTACAGCTGGGGCTCCTTCTCATTCACATCCGAAGAATACTATCGCCTGGATGATTTCAAAGCGGAAACCTTTGAAATGCAATTCATGGTATGCAATCTTCTACATGATGTCCTTAAAAGACCGATCATCGCCGTTTACTTGAAATATGCTGTACTTAATGTCGAAATGCATCATTCAGCGCAAAAATATACCTAATCTGCGTTCATAGTAGCGAACGCTTTGGAGTAATGATGACTGTGATGCATCAAAAGAGGGTGATCCCTGAATTATGTACAATGAAGATTCTTGGTCGAATATCCTTGTCGAAGATCTTTAAGCTTGTCACGTCCCGAAGTTCTTGATCTTGTCCATGAGATACCGGTGACGTTCGTTTGTCGAGGTGCTTCGTTTCGATATCAGCGAGGTTGTCCTCGGTCGGGATGTAGTGAATTGATATTCTTCCCTCCTTCACGATCTCGCAGATGTAGAAGAAGCGTAGTGCCACACGCTTGGTGCGCCCGCTGAAAGCCTGGTTGCCGATTACGTTGAGTGTAGCGGTGTTGTCGATGTATAATGGCGCGCTCCTGAACTCAGATCCGAACCCCTGTTCCTTTATCATATTGATGCAGAGTAGAAGTATTACTTCCTTCATCGCGAGTGCTGCAGCCACCAGCTCGGCCTCCATCGTAGACAGGACTTGCAGCTCACCGGTGCCTTGGACATCATCATGATGTATGATGACATGGACTTTCCGTTTTCGGGGTTGTTGCCCCAGTTGGAGTCGGAGAATGCCGTGAGGTCAAATCCTCCTCTCTTGTACGTGATGCTGAAGTCCCTGGACCCGGTTGGTAGCGAAGAATATGTTTCGCTGCTCCCACGTGGATCTTGGAAGGGTTCGACATCGCCCGTGCAAGCCGACCACACTCTACACAACTTTAACTGATAACTAACTAAGTTAGTTGTTTGCCATGCAAGTAAGTACAGGCCACAGTAGGTGCTCGTAAACACCTAGTTGCGCACGTTCCCAGAAGAGTAGTTGTCTACAGGCAACTAGGTGCGCACGCTCCTGGAAAAGTAGCTGTCTACAGGCAACTAGGTGCGCACGCTCCTGGAAGAGTAGTTGTCTGCAGGCAACTAGGTGCGCACGCTTCTGGAAAAGCAGTTGTCTGGCAAACAACAACTGCCAACTACTTGGGTTACAGGTTGCGACGAGTACGCTTTGATCCCTCGTTTCAAGTTGACCCCCGACTATGCGCCGACTATGTACTGTAATTTATGGAGGCAACATCGATGATGATGCAGGGCTGAACAAAGCCGACTGTATTCTATAGGTATGAGTGGGGCGTAAGCGTGCATGATTTTTTTGTTCGTGAAGATATGGGATCACCCACACTGAGGCAACGAAAGGCTCGTTGTATGCGCCTTGGCGTTCCCACAACAGCCTGCACAGATACTCTATCTTAGTTAAAATTACCATGTCATATCGAAACAAGTTTCATTCTGACCGTATGCCCTTGGACGTGACCATTCCTAGTACCGAAATACAGCCTTTTCGGAAACTGGGTTCGCTTGACGCTAACGCCCTGGTGAGTGGTGTTGAACGCAAGGGTATAACGCGGCAACCAACGTACAGTTCTCAGAATGTCTGACTGCCTAAAGTTTGGATTGAAGACTATGGCTTGGTGTCGAGTAACAACATCCTTCCTATCGTTCATACGGTGGTTAGAACGGTAACAAGTTCCAACACCTGTTGACCACAACACCTTTTTTGCGGTTCCGCCTGTTCTTCGTGAAGAAAATTGGCCTGAGCGTGTTCGCTGAGCAAGCGGCTTGCGTACAGCACACCGGCTGAGAAAAAAACGTGTGTCAATGTTGGGTATGGCGTTCGTCGGAGCAAGTGGATGAATGCATGCAAAATGTAGCTGTTGTATTCATCAACTTGCTCCGAACGGCGTTTTGCGTGATGACCGCGGTCCGTGTCGAACTGCTGTTCACATGTAGCAGGGGAAGGCAAGTTCTCTCCGCTACAGCAGCAGTGCTGCAAACAATGTGGGTGCTTCTTCACGGCTTGACGGCCTTCCGTTCCCACTGAATGGCCGAGGTAACGACATCCTGAAATTGTGTGACTTCCTGCACAGCCCATATGTACAAGACGTGTTGATTGTTGGCGGCTGTTTAGTCTACATTGCGGAGACACAGCAGCAGTTCTCTTTGCTGCCAATCCTATTCCTGTGCTCCTGGTGCTTCGGGGCTGGTGTCCACACGCTGCTGTCATGCATGTTTTCACAGATTTACCACACCCCAGACTCGCGGACTCTCCAACGCGCGACCTATCGTCCTCGCCCTAATAACACTTGTGAGACGAGTTGGAACTACGTGAGGTCCACATTGATCTGACGTCTGCACACGCCACAATAGATGTGTGCTGCACAGCGGCTATGGAACTACTGTAACCGTCGGTTACCGTTCATTCTGTGTACGTAAATCGTGGGCTGCTCAAGATACCGCATGTCTAGAATTCCTTACCACACTCATCCGATCACGACGATTGCTCAAGTGTGGGAATACATGTTATGAAAGTCAAACGTTGGGGGCGGCCTAGGGCTGTCGTATTCGGTCTCACTCAAAGGTGTGCAGCGTGCGCAAGACAAAAAAGAGAAACATAAATCTTCACCGACTCTATCTTGAAGTAGTGCGACGGAATGTAATCCTTGGAGAACACTTCAAGTTGGGGTCATGAATAATTTTGCCGACAAGAGTTCTAGACTACTGCACTTCGGTCACGGACCGACGGCTTTCATGGACACACTCACTCGTGACGTCGCACCGGCAAATTGTATCGCATGTATGTGCGTTTACGCGCCAGCTCTGCAGTTCGAACCGGCCCCGACGTGTGTGTGTCTTGTGTCACGCCACCACCTATCCATATTGCGTTTCTCAGCTGCGATAGTGCTGTTCTCTCAGTGGCCAAGTGGACATGTGAGTGCCGCCAAGAAATAGAACATCAAGAAGTGCCGTGTGCTCTCAGCATGAGTACGGCGTCACCGTACGCGACACAACGCTCTTTCAAGATACTACTGGACGTACCGGTGAGTTCTGGATGCCGCCACGTCCAATTGAATGACTCAGGCCTGCCTCTGCCGCCGGTTGTTGCGCCTCCGGGTGAAGCGCGTGCGCCTGGGGCTCCGTTCCGGGCCCCGCTCGCGGCTCCCAAAAAGGGAGCAAGAACGCAACGTCTTGGCCTCCGAACCTGGCCAATCCGTAATATCCCTGTCCACCTACCGTTGTAACCACCCCAGAAGACTTTTCAATCTGATACCCCGTAATATTGTTGGTGTTGTTGCTGTTCAGAAATGCAGGAATAAAATCACCTACGCTATCTATCTGCCGTTTTCGTTCCGTTGTCTTTCTCTCTCCCTCTCTGTTTTGTCTTTTTCTCTTTCGTCGGTTTCTTTTCATGCCGTTCGTTCTTTCATCCCTTTCACCAGGGTCGCCGGTCGTCCCTATCCCGATTGATTATGTTTTAGTTTTTCAATGTCTTCACTTCAAATCAGCGCTTACACTACAAGAGCCGTTTTACTCCACCCGTGATTACACGGAAGGGCCCCTCTTTACCCTGCTCTCCTGCGGTACGTCCTCTTGGATTTTTTATTGCGAGGAGAGTTCAGCACTGTCTTCCCTCAGTGTACACACGAACTCGCGCTATCCACTAGTAGGTCAGGAGCGGAAGCGAGAGAAAATCTTACTTTGCAAGAACGCTCGCTTACGCCGGTATTCGAACCCCTGACCTGACCTCTAGAACGTTTCGAGGACACCACAAGCAGACCACCACGGCGACCCTTGTATAGCGTTCAGTTTTTCTTCTTGTTGATCTCTTTTCGGTTGGATAACAAGTCGCGCCTTGTTTATATTTAGTTTTCTTAGGAGGGTGTACCCCGCGCTACGGGAGGCAGTTGGCTTGTGACCACGGAAGGCGTCCGCGTCAGGACTGGTCTTAACGCAGTAATCAGATATCGAATTGATATTCAGATTTGGTTGTATGACCGGAAGTTCCAAAGAACTCTGTTTTTGATTGGTCAAAAAGCTAAAACAGCACGACCCAAAACTAAATCAGGATTTAAAGAAACAATTTAATCGAATCCCGATTTGGGTGAACCGCAACCAACCATATGTACAGTAGTTGCGAGACCACGGTCTACTCGCATTCAAGGCGCGTGCCCACATGATTCCCCCCCTCCACACGAATTCCATCCACCGCAGAGGACCGAGGAGAGAGGAAGCACAAAAAGGCAACCCAAAGGTAGGGTGACTGCGCAACGTTGTTGCACTTGACTGGCGGCGAAAAAAAATGTGTGTGGGGTGTGTTGGTCTTTGGGGCAATCTCCCGGGGGTTGTCGGACCTCAAATGCACAGACGAAGTCATTGGTGGCTTTCCGTCGGACGAGGCTCGATTCAAAGTCTCACATCTCACATGCATAGACATCGTGTCAGTACGATGTGTGCTTAGCTCCTCATCTGGTGTGGCCACGTCACAGCAGCACGTCGCAGCGTAACAGCATCAATCTGGCAGCTTGCGAGCGGCGGACCTCTCGGGTTGTTCGCGGTGGACTGCAGAGAATCGTTCCCATTTGGCAGATCTGCTGTATGTTTCACGCTCTAGACAAAATTCTGAAGCTTTAGCTTCAGTCTCATCTTTCAACATCCGTGGGTGGAACTTTTATTCGCATAGCCCACCGCTTGCCCGACCCTGTCTCAAATGCCGATCTCGAGCTACAGTGTAAATCTCGTGGCGCCCGAAGTATGGTTCGGAAAGCCATCACGAACCATAACCCCTCCCTGAGTTTCAGCAGCTTCCACCTGCTGTGGCTGTTGTCTGTGTCGCCATGGGAACGGCCGGTTGAACAGCGAAAGAGGGTCCTGCGTGCTGCGCGCCACCATCTTTTTTTTTTGTGATTTTCTTCGTGAGTGACCATGCGGCTGTTGCTGAATTGCTTCAGTCTCTGTCGCTTTGGGCTGCACGCGTTGCTCGCGTAGGCGTTGCTCGCGTAGTAGGCGATGCGCGTCACTTACTTTTCGCCTGTTGCAATAGCAGCCCAACAGTTGAACAGACAGACAACAGCAGGCCTTTTTTTCTGTTGCTGCATATGCATGGGTGGTATGCATCGCACAGTTGTTGTTGTTGTTGTTGTTGTTGTTGTCTTCACATTAAAAACCGTTCCGATTTCTCTAACCCAGTACCTTCGTATGTCCGTACTGATCCCCCAGTAGTAGTGATTTCGTACCATTACAGTGTATCGCTGGTTGGTGGCCATGTTTGCGTGTTTGCTTGTTCGTTAGTGGTCTCTCCACCGTGTGCCTTTTTCTGCCTCTACCTCCTGTTATTTTCGGCCTGGTCCCTCTTTGTCCTCGCCCTTTTTCATTTTATTTTCATTTATTTTCTCTTCTCCTTACGGTTTCCATTTTTATTTTTTTCTCCTTTTTTTTCTCATTTTCTTTTTTTTTCTCTCTTTTTCTGTGCCAGATGGCCTTGTCTCTGCTTGTGTTGTGAAGTACCAAGATTGAACCAAGGGGGTGTACCTCTTTCTCTCCGCCCCATGATAGATAGTGACTGCTAGTCTCAGTTGATACCTCGCATAACGCGAAGAGGGAGTGGAGGATCCCAGATTATCTGTCGTTGATTTCTATTGACTTGCGGACCCCTCTGGGCCAGTTTATTTGAGTGTACCTTTTTAGGGTAAGTTAACCTGTGACCACGGGAATCGACCGCGTCGAGTGTTGGATCAGTACGGACATACGAAGGTACTGGGTAGAGAGAGATCGGAACGGTTTTTAATGTGAAGACAACAACAACAACAACTAATCCAACACTCGACGCGGTCGATTCCCGTGGTCACAGGTTAACTTACCCTAAAAAGGTACACTTAAATAAACTGGCCCCGAGGGGTCCGGAAGTATAAGCGGCATAGACTATGCATGTCGTGTGGAATACATCGTATAAGCGTGTTGGCTTTTTGGAGTCACTGCGTAGTCAGTCGTAGCTTGAGCCGTAAGGTAGATGGCAGCACAATCTTACTTACAAAAGTGAGGTGTGTGGCAACAGATAGTTCCCACCTTCGTGCAGCGGTGCACATCTATCGCGGACGGACTTGATGCCACTGTAGTTCGTCCATGTACAGCAGTGGTCATGTTCTCTTTTGTTCTTACTTCGTCACAGGCGATGAAAGTCTGCACTGCTGTTCTTTGGTTGTGTTGCTGAGCTCACATCGGATATCGCCGTCCGTTACACATGTCTGACGGCCTGCCGTGGGTTAAAGAGACGAGAGTGAGTGGGTGCCTTTTCGAGAGTGGATCCCTTGTCTGCTCTCCGCTCTCCTCCTTATTGTCTACCTACAGTACCTTTTCTCTCTCGCTTTTCGCCGGTTGGGGGGGTCCCAACAACATCGAACTACGTCAAACGCAGGTGGTTTCGCGTGTTGTGGTGGTTTCGCTTCTAAGAGTCTACCCGTGCACCCGGCTGCTGCATGTCATGTGAGGGGATTTGCGCTACCTGTTTATGTCAAGCGATGGAGTTGGTGTTGGGATGTAGAGCTCGAGGCTCTAACCTGTTGGGATGTAAACCTGTGTAGGTTGTATCCCTGGATGTGTCACTGTGTAATAACAGTGTGCAGAGACTCACAGAGTGACTGTAAAGTACACTTGTTGTGTTGTAGATAGACCAGATGATATGGTTATATTGGCGCTTATGTGGCCGAAAGGTAAGGAAGAGAAGAGGAGTCCTGGGACTCGCAAGAGTCCCGAAGGACTTGGAAGAGGCCAAGGGCCTTGGAAGAAGAGAGAAAGGAAGGAGAGTGATCGAGAGGGGGCAAGCACCACAGGGGGCGAGCCTCCAAGCTATCACGGAAAGATGCACGCATACGGACTATTGCAACGTACCGGTCACGGTAACAGTCGGTTAATCCGACCTATAGAACCAATCCAAGAATATCCTACTGGACAATGGTCCGATGTACCATACTCCTATGGTTCAACATATAACCCGTAGGTGTGTATAATCTACCGAAGACTCTTCCGGTAATACTACTCAGGTGCATACCTACGTGCTGTGTATACAGCAGTAACAATACGTATGACTTGACATTGAGTATTCCAACAGTTGGGCCCTACCTTATACTGGCCATGCAGTGCTAAGTGACATCTTCCAACGGCCCAGAGCGAGCAACGAACAGGCTGGGTTTTCTATGCTTCTTTTGCCTCCTCGCCCAAGCCTTTCGCGCCTGGCTCACTGGTTGTTATGATCTTTTTCGTTTTTCATGCTTTGTTTTTTGGGGTCCCCCAGGCACCCGCCCACCCATCATTACATTTTATTTTTTTGGTGGAAGGGGTGTGACTTGCCATGTTCATGAACGACTGGGCCCCGCACTTTTTACTCGCACCCCTAGTCCATTGTCAATACAATAACACCACATCCCCTCATTTCTCAGCACATCAGTCTTGTACAATGCCCACCGACACGTCAAAGGCTTGGGGAAATATGGTAGAGACAAACACGAGATGAAACAGCAGCACGACAGTTGAAGAGACAAGGCCATCTGACCCAGAAAACGAGAGAAAAAAGAGGGACAACGAGAAAAAAGAGAAAATGAAAAAAATAAAATAAAACAGGAAGAAACGATAATCGTTTTCCACGACGCAAACGTCGACGTCTCCGGTTGTTTTTTGTTCCCTTCGAACTCTTTCCTTGCGGCGGTTTTCACACCGACTTCGAACGTGGGGTGCAATGTCCTCTCTTCCTTCCTTCCTCGTCGGCCTTCTCCATCGTTATGTACATAATGTATACCTCGATTTTTCGGCTTTTCGATTCCGATAGACAAGACCACGGACTGACATGTCCCTTCTACCCCCGACGGGACCGCCGCTCGTTTAGTGCCGAAATTCGTCACCACTTCCTTGCCTCTCCCAACACCGTCCCTTCTTCCCGCCCCTACAAATCCTCTCTCCGTAGCAAGCTCGTAGAGGGATCCGGACAACCCTTCTTCTTCCGCTTTCCTTCCTCCCAGACACTCCCCACCATCCGTCCTGGATGTTGGCCCCCAGCCCCATCGGCGGGCAGGGGGGAAATCCTTAACCCTAGTAAACTATCGTTTGTGAGTACACTGGTTAGGTTGAAGGGCTCTCATGGGCTTCCCATGGCTTCCCATGGGTTGCCCATGGGCTGTCCATGGGCGTCCCATGGGTCGATATGGAAAACTATGGAAAGTGTGGGAGAACCCCCGTGACGCCCCCTCGCGGGGTCCCAGTTCATGACATTTGGAAGTATTTTGTGTGAGCGCGCCGCACCGCGACCAACGTACTTTCATTGGTCTACCGTTAGCGCGATCGATGCTAATGATAAAGACACACACGTCTGATTATTGGTCTACCGGTTTGAGTGGTCAATGTAAGTACTAATAGTGTGGACAAAGACGTCGAACCATCGACAAGTCATTTCGTAAACCAGGACCCGTCATCGAAGATCGACCTGTAAGTAAGGCAAATCACTCTGCGGGAACTTTCAACCAGTCTAGATCTACCCTCCCCGGATGGATGGAGTTAGGTTCGGCTTCTTACTGATGCTTTTTCAACGTGTGGAGGTCTTGGTCAAGGCAGAAATCGGTTCATCGTAGTTGTCCCCAACCACTGGCATACGACTTATTTTGCCGGGGAATTTCGACGACGAAACAGCCTTGCCTCGCCTGAAGGCTTAGGAAACTATCCTTACTAGAACTTGACAGGCAATTTACCGTCAAAGGTGCATCAGACCCATGAGTGAGTGTCTTCCTTTCTTTATCGAGTAGTACTATTGAGCTTGCCCAAAATGGATTGATCCGTGCAAGTCCACAACCACAGCCGTGACGTATATCCTTTCCGATATTCATGTGAATTTCTTACGCCACCTTTCCGGCAATGAAGTATAATGTACGTGTCTGTCCCGCCCAGTTCAGTTTTTGCAGCAACATTTTGGTAATCGACAGGATAGGATTCACTCGTGTGGTGACAAAGGCTTCCCACGCCACCCTTTACGGTTGATGTGGTGATCTGTTGCCCCCTTATAGCGAAGCGGTTGAACCTAAGATCAAACAGCTCGCCGATAGGGCCGATCTCGCACTGCTGTAGCGATGGATTTTTTTACCTTGCGTAGTGCCGTTCTGGGCACTGTTCAGGTTCCCTACGCCTTGGTGCCGGTGTTCAGTGCCGGGTTTTTTTCTGCGCACCCCCCTGCACTCTTCAGGAGTATCTACTGTAAGCTACAACCGCAATCCTCACCGCTTTCCAATGCTTTCAGGATAGACATCGTTATCATCGGGTTCAAAAGGGTACGCAATCAGCCAGTAGTGCCGTCGGCAAGGGGCAATGACCGGATACAGCCACTGGAGTTATCTGGCGAAGCTAGGGCGTGCTCTAGTGGCGGTGGCCCTATCCCTTCACTTTGGGGCCCTCTCCACAAAACCTGTTGTTCTGGCCTCCGCCAACACGAGACTGCATCTAGACTGGAGTGAATGGGACAACGTATCCGATGCAGAATGGTTTGAGAGTCCAAACGCTGTCTCGATAGACGCCAGCACGAACGGAGGTGAAGGTGGCAGGGGGTGCAGACGGCAAGGAAAAACGATGCATGAGTTCGTGGAGGACTGCGCACGATTACTTCATCTCCCTGGGGTTGCCTGCGATCATCTGATGTCTCATGATGGCTACAAGATGCCTTTGGTGGACGCGGCCAACTCATTATGCGGATTTCAGGTACTTTTCAGGTACTTTGTTCGAATTTCTGTCGATATCGCACGATCAAACGTTTTCTGCAACGTGGTGGTAGTGTTGCGGTCGTTGGAGATGCCGAGAGGACTTTAGTGTGAGCAAGTCCATCAATCCGCAAGTTCGGGGTACAGCTGGAGCCAACGGCACTGACCTGTCAAGATCTGTTCGAAAAAACATTATTCGCTCGGGTCCTACGGTAATCACTGCCAATACCACTTAGTCCTGCACTCGCGTGGACAACCTACAATGTCATTGGGTCCAGACTCGCATGCAACAGGGAACCCTGGAAGATCTTGCTTCAAGGTACGTGTTCCACTTCGTCGGAGATAGCACCACCCGCCGTCTTGCGGAGAGCTTTGTGTCCATCCTCACCGGCCAGGCCTCCACCCATTCAGTTGTCCACGAACGCATCGACATGTCCACCGGAAGTTTGAAGGTGCGTAGTTGGCGACCTCGCGCGTGGTAGCCGACAGACGACAGAGGCATATGTTGTATATAGGGTGTTCGACGTCGAAGATGGCAACGAGGAAAACAGGGGCATCCGAATTTAGACGGATGTTCAGCTAGTTCACCGGGCGAATGTCATGGAGCTGAAATAAACTCAACAGAACAAACAGGAAACCTGTCCATTCCAGGGCAAATATTGTGATGGAATACTGCCAAAGAATCGTCTTGCCAAACTGATTCTCGTGTCTTTCCACGTGGTGGCGTCGTGCGTACAAGTTCATGCAGCAATTTGGTATTCACGAGGGCTGTGGCCAGCATTTTGCACGTGATATCGTTGATGGGTTCACCCTCCCTTGCTGGATATTCGGTAGTACGCAGGGGGGTTTGAAACGCCCGAATTTCCGGGCCTGCCCCCCGCCTGGGCCACACCCCGAGAACTCCCTCTTGTCGCACCAGACGAAATCCGGGGCATTACCATCCGCTCCCCGCATCAGGTGCGGTCGGCAACAAAACGCCGCCCGCGCCGCCTTCCTGCACAATGTCGCCGTCCCGAACCATGAAAGTCTCTCTTTTAATCGGGGTCACGTCCCCAAACCAAAGCCAACTCCCCCAGAGTCGTGCGGTTTTCGGCTCGGCGAGTTAATATTAACCAGGGCAAGGCATTGCTCCCCCGCCCCCAGTGGGCAGGGGGGTCATAAGGTGATAGTGGTCGAGTAGGTTTGGGAGAGACGCCGACGTGTACTGCGCGTCCAGGGTCAATGCTGTCAATCGTGACTTCTCGACTATTTCAGCCCGAGGTACAGCCCGAGGTACAGCCCGAGGTACAGTAGCTCAAACTTCGTGTTCAAAGCAGTATTCCCATACCGCCAACACGCGCGTCGCCAATGAACCCCACAAAGTTCGATACGTCAACTCGTTTCGGCAACAGGTTGTTTCGACATGATGTTACAAGTGCATACGAACGACGACGTGGCCCCCATGGGCTTGGAGTAACCTGGAAGAAGAGTCAGAATTTTGTGTTCATAAACTACTGTACAATAACTAAATAGAGTAGACACGTGTGGTATCTCTGGACATATATGCCTCCACACAAACGAACAACAACAACACAATATGACTGGTTTGGTGTGTTGGTGTAGTCGGTTCGAAGCGAACGTGCGCGAGTTGCCGAACAACAACAACACAAAATGACTGGTCTGGTGTGTTGGTGTACTCGGTTTGGAGTGACCGTGAGTGGCATCGTCACTCGCTTCGCTCGTAGGCACTCAACGGTGTTTCGGACGTGGTCCAGTGTGCGGTCACAGTGCGGCTAGGCTCGCATGCACTCAAAGGCAGGTTATGCGCAGGCAATGTGATGTCACTCCTCTCGAGGAAACCCATTGTTAACACCGATGTGCAGGCCCATAGTCGCCTTTGGCACGCGTTGGCCCCACCCAAACCATTGTACAGGTGGCGGCCCTTGACGCGGTCGTGTTTCGTGCGATTCTGTGTATCGGAACGAAAAGACGAAGAAATGGCTTTGTTTTTGGTTGACCCAACACCAGGTTTGCTTTGATGGTGATATCAGGTGTGACCCAAAGGATCGAATGGGCGTTGTGCCCAGCTCCAAACAATGATAACCGCTACTACATGAACCCCAGACCTCCGTCTCGGCTGAGCTGATCTGTTGGGGTCTTCAAAGTGCCTAATCGAAACCCAGTCCCGTGTACGTATTCATACATCCATACCCTTCTGCATTGCTACTTCTGCGCCACTAGGTGACTGTTCCTAGACTAGTTTGAACAACTGCTAGCTTATACTACCGGACGTGGCTCACCTACTGCTGTCTGTCTGAGCAAGTTTTGCTGTCTGCACAACCTGTTGCTGCCAACCCATAGTCTACTACTGGAAACCTTGCTGTGTGGCTAGCTGTGCATTGTAGCACATAAAGGGATATCCCCGATCTTGTTGCTGCTACTACTCCTTATGTTACATTAATCCCCCCACCCGGCAGGTACCCAGTTCTGCGTATTGCTGCAAGTCCAAACAGAACCCACTCATTGATATCCCCGACAGTGACAAACCCGGTCTGCTCTGTCCCGGGGTTGCAGGGATGCGAGGTCAATTGTCAAAAAATGCGGCATGCACTTCATGGACTACCATGAGTACATCCCCTCCAAGGAAAGCGGGCTAGCTCATTCCAGCTCCCGATCAGCAAACAAATGAACTCTCCCTGACATATTGTCGTGTTCCTTGTTATGTGTTTCTTTATTAAAGGTCGTCTTCCACTGGGCACCATTGTGTGAAGACGGAAGAAGCGCGATACAATCTTCTATCGACGAAATCCTGGCGGCTCAACTGAGAAACGGCGGTGCTCGAGCCATCATCATTACAGCATTCGGTGTGCACAACGCTCACCGACTCTATGAAGAAGAGGCCGGAACGCCGCTGCCGTATACGGCGCCCGCCTCACATGATACCCTTCGTGAGGAGGATGCTGAGGCGGCGGCCTTGAATGTGTGTGAGGAAGTCACTTCTCAACTAGTACACGTGGCGAATGTGACCGCCGGACGATCGGAAAACCAAGAGAAGTTGTATAGGCCGGGCCACCGGGGGCTTGATGTAGCGGACGAAGGTGACACGAAATTCGGTAGACCACGTGGTATATGGACAGGCGGCGGGGATGTATCGCTGTCAATTGATGACGAAGGACTGTCACCCCTTGTTTTCCTCTTGCAAAACAACCGCTATTTGCCCGGGTCTAAAAAAGATAGATTCCTCGAACACCTGCACGAAGTCCAGGAGCGCGTTGTTCGGCAGGCAGCCAAGGCTACCGCCCGTCATGGCGAGAACGCCGGCGTTTTCGTCTTGGACAACAGAGATGGCCTGTACAAACGAATGTCGTGTTACCGCATTCGTGACTCCATTCACTTTTATGAGCCAGTCAAACTAGTCGAAGGATATATGTTGTGGCACCTTCTAGCTCTAGTAGACACTTGGAGCTGTTAGATATTTTCGTGGCTCCTTGGGTGGACGTCCCCCCCCCTCGTTACGCATAAAATGCTTTTCACGGTACCTGGGCTTGTCGTCGGCCAAGTTTACCCCCCTTCCAACCCCCCGTCTGGGATTTCGTCAGGGGCTACGTAGACGACACACAACGTGCGTACAGTGCCCGAATGTAAGACAAATTGTGCGTCCTAAACAAGTGTAGGAATTGAGATCGAAAGGCATGCGCTTGAGAGACCGATAGTATGCGCAAGGCTAAGGCAAAGTAGACAGAGTAAGTATACGGCTCATGTCTCGCCATTATAAGGAATATCCACAGATGTTGGTGCGCTACCGTGTACATTTCGCGCGGCTAGACGGAATGTATCGAGGTGCGTCCATCTGGTTCAGCATGAGATTCAGCTGTTGTACGGTGCTTGATAAACTCTGGGTTACACAGACGGGGTGATTCGAAAATCAATTGGACGATAGGCATTCAAAAGGGTTTAAGGGGGCTGACCACCCCTTGGGCCCACTTTGGAAGGAGCGATGTTCCATGTCGTAAGCTTTATTAGGGGTCAGGATTGCCCCCCCCGACCCCCAATGGGGCGGGCGGCCATCACGAGACGGATTGCAGTAAGGGTTTTGGGAGAAAGTGGAGTGCAAGAACAAGGAACACGACCGTACTCTTTGTACGTATAAGAAATTGTCCCTTTTCATAGCTCGGCATTTCTTTGCCTCGCGGCAACGAGTCTTTTCTCGCGATTCCTTCGGGGGGGGACGCATGAGACTCGGCGGTACATAAACGCTCGTGCCCAGAGCTCGACAGGCCACCGTGGCGCGTATGGTTGATGCTCAAAGTTTCGAAAACTGGCGAAATACCCAGGGGACGCGTTCCGCGACGACAAAGCCCGCCGAAGCAATTGGAAACCTGTGTCGGACCTGACGTGCAATCGGCCGGCGGTGGCCTATTGGCGCCTAGATACTTATGTAGTTGTGCCGGTGGGGTCGTGTGTGTTTCGCGTCTCGAAGATGCGTGCGATCAAAGTGTGTTTTTTAGGCCTTCGTGGGCCGGGATCAGCAGGGAATTCGAACACTGAAAAATGGGGCAGGCAACGTCAGCTGCCACGACGAGCTAATTGCGCCGCTTCCCTGTATCTATCCAATTGCGCCGCTCCACTTTCTCTCCAACTATCTCCCTCTCTCTCAACTGACTGCAATTCCCTCATACGCTCATCATTCCAACCATAAACCGACACTTTCTCCCTTCTAGTCTCCATCTCATACACTTTTCATGGCCTTCTTTGACGATAGCTCAACCAGAACTAATTCCAACCCTGCTCCCAGAGCCATCATTCGCAAGTCCATTCCATCACACCTCAACATATATACTGCGATTCAACTACCCCAAGTCTTCTTACACTGACCAAAACTAGAGTTGGCTTATTGCACGACATTCGCCCCCCCCCAGGTTTAACGCATACTTATCTTCCATCAGTCTCGTTTGAATTGACACTCAACACCAGCGTGCAATACCTGACCTACAACCAATATCTTCTTTCGCAACAAGTCCAAAAGTTCTCCAACACATCAATTTTTGACCCGTATTCGACTGCACCACTTGGCACACTTTTCCGCAGTCCTACGCACTTCAAAAACAACCTGAATTTTGACCCGTATTCGACTGCACCACTTGGCACACTTTTCCGCAGTCCTACGCACTTCAAAACCCAACACTTAATCATCCTCCAACTCAAACATGTACTTCTTCACACTTTTCGCCGTTCGGTGTGCATGCAAGCACCACGTTCCTGAATCTTGTACCAAGTTGTCCGTCGTCAAGTTCTTCTCCACAAGTGCCACATTGATGTTTTTGCCGATGTCCACCAGTTTGATAGTAAGCTTGATGCCTTCTTCCCACCTCGGATCAGGAGTCACCTGCACCACCTTCGCAAACTGCCACCCAGCCTTTACCGTCTTAAAATATAAATATGCACCAATCATTGCCCTACTTCGAAGACTCGGCCTACCCCGTGTGTCACAACAAAGTTTGTAATCTTTCTGCACGTGTCTTTCTCCCTTCCTGCTAGCAATCGTCCTATTTGCACCCTGAATACGGTACCTCCGATACCTAATGTTCCCTCCGGCCGATTGTTCCGGCTGCTCATTCCAATACTTAAGTACCACGTCTCCATATTGCTCCAACTTTTCTTCATGCTCCCACGTACACTTAGCCAACCCCGTCCAATGCGTGTAGTACTGAACCGCCCCCTTTCCACTGATACCTCGACAAATCCTGTGCCTTGATATTTTACACGGGACCATTTCCTTACTATCCACTTCTTTCTCCACGTCCTCTGCCGTAAGATGGAACGGAGGCGCCAACTCTGAAAACTTGTTCAACACATACTTGCTAAAGCCCCACGGCAAAAACCTAGGCCTATCCTCGTTCTCGTGCTGAGTGTAACACTTCTTATACCGATACACCGACACCCTCTCGTTGATGTTCTTTCCTGGTTCATCCTTATTCGCGTCCAAAAACAAAATGTTCGGGCCCACTTTTTCCCCGTCAAGACCATCACCTGGACCCACGATCAACACCTTATACGGACCGGTCCAATTGTGTGCCAACTTTGGGATCAACGCGAACGATTTTTCTTTCCCCCTACTATTCTCTCGCGATTTAAGCACGTGTTCCCCCCCACCAGAAATTGTACTCTCCTCATCGTACACCAAGACCCAGTCTCCCTTCTTATACTTCGGCCTCTTTCCTATTATCGAGTTCAACACCTGATTGCTCTTCTCATGCTTAGCCTTCGTTATCTTATCCTGCTCTCTTACTAACTCGTACGCCTTCCTCTGCATATCCCTCATCAAATTCAAATTATCCAATTGGTCTTGCTTTAGGCCCTGATTTCCCGAAACGCCCCTTCCCTCCAAGATCGTCATCGGCAACCTAGGGTACCTTCCGATGTGTACTACGTTGGGTGCTAGCCCCGTCCCTCGCCTCACGTTATTGTTGTGTGCCGCTACCGCGTGTGGCAACATCTCATCCCAGTTCGCCTGATCGTCCGCAACCAAGTGCGACAACATTTGACACAGCGTATGATTTAAACGTTCCACCATCCCATTCGTCTGCGGATGATATGAGCTAGTAAACTTCTTCACCGTTCCCAGCATCTTATAATACACCCCTTTCGCTACCTCATTTGCAAACTCTGCTCCCCTATCTGAAAACATGGTGTGCGGACAACCCCACCTCGCAATATAATCTTTCACCATGATAGACACAAAACCCCTTGCATTCTTCTGCGCCTTCGTTACTGAGTATCCCTCCGCATGCCTGCTGAATAAATCAACCACCAGAAACACATACTCCTTGTCTTTCGTCGTTTTCGGCAACGGACCCAAATAATCAAACGACACCATCTGCCCCGGTCTGCTCGGAAGAGGCAAAGACACTAACGGCCAACACTTCGTATGCCGCGGCACCTTCCGAAACTGACAAGAATAACACCTACGGATCCACCACCTCACACTTTCAGCCATTCCTATCCACCAATACACCCTCTGTAAAATACCTAAAGTCACCTTCTCTCCCAAATGCACCGCTTCTTTGTGGGCGCAATCCATGACCCACGGTCTCAACATCCTAGGCACATACGTCCGAACTGGCTCTTCCCCTACCAACCTCTCAAATTGCCCTGGATTTCGATTTTGATGTTCTGCAGGGGGTTTAGACTCCTTCCTTCCTCATCAACAAATGCTTAGAATTCGGTAACACCAACAAAGTACCCTGTGCAACCGACCGCTTCAACTCATCCAAGTCAACATTTACATCGTCCGGAATATCTTCCTCCTTCATTCGCTTTGGATCGGCATGTCCTTCAATGGCCGCAACTGCTAATCGCGCCGTATCATCTTCCTCCTGAATATTTGCCCAATCACTAGCCGTCTTATCACAAAATTATCCCCAAATTCAATTGCCGCTTGCGTCTGTTCTTCATCATACTCTCGCTACGGAAATTGAGGCAACGGACGTGCTGCCGGACCCCTGCCCCCGGAACCCCTTCCCCCTTCCACTACCAGCAACCCCTCTACCTCGAGCCACACCACCTCGACCCCTTCCACGCGCAACAGCCGTACTACTACGAGCATCACTGCCGTCCCCACCACCAGCAACAGCCCCACTCTCACGAGCGTTACTGCTACTACCTCCACCACCACCAGAGGCACTGCCTCCTTCTTCAGAAATAGCATACACTCGCGGTTTTTCCACCAATCCTAACAAGCGTCTGCCAACCTACGTTAAAGGTACAGCATGCAAAATCAGCCCTGGTTCAAACTGACCACTGACTACTTCCCCACTCGGTTCCACCAACCGGGTGTCATCAGGCACACACGCACCATCAGGGCAAAGGGTTGAACACGCCCTTTCCCCATTGGATCAGTGCCCACGTCTTGTCTGCCAGTTCATCCGTAGTGAGGCTTGCCGATGTACAGCAACTTTCCCCCACCACAAAAGCATCGCGATGGTTCCACCCAGCGAGCGCCTCTCGCTCGGTATACACTGGACCCAATCGCGAAGGTAGCACCCCGCTCGCACCTATCATATAAACATCGAGATCAGACGGATCAGTTAGCCTGAGATCTGGTGCCTCATCCTCTTTCGTCGCAGGCAATGGCAACCGTGACATCAAATCGGCATTTGCATTCTCTCGCCCTGGTCGATACATAAGCTCATACGTGTACGCTGACAGGAAGTCATACCACCTCTGTACGCGATTGTTTTTCTCTGCCAAGCTCCCCATATTCCGCAAGGGTTGATGGTCACTGTACACTTCAAAGGGAATGCCATAAAATAGTGTTCGATTCTTCTTGATCGCCCACACTATCGCACCCACTTCAAGCTCAGTCGGACTCCATCTCGTTTCATTCGGGAATGTTGATCTGCTCAAAAAGCATAGCGGTCAATTATTTCCATCTCGTTGCTCTTGCTCAATTTCGGCTCCCAAGCCCGATATCGACGCGTCAGCGGTTAAACGAAACGGCCGCTCTCCCGAGATCGCACCCTCATAACACGGAAATGCCAATACCTCAGGACCTGACAGAATATCCATCATTTTCCTCACCACAGCCACATGATCAGCCGTGAATGCAAACTTCGCCCCCTTTTTCAGCATCGCATTGATCGGTTTCAATTTTGCCGACATGTTCCTCAAAAACTTTCGATAGTACGACAAAGACCCCAACAACGATCGCAGCTGGCTAACAATAGTAGGCATTGGCACTTCACGCAGCGGTCTGACCTTTCTCGGGTCCGGCCCGATCCCTTCCGCCGTGACTTGATGTCCCAAGAACGTCACCACCTTCACCCCCAGGTTCGTCTTCTTGGGTGCCAGTTTCAGGTTGATCGTGACCATGCGCTCGAAAAAAACTCTCCAGGTCGCGCACGTGTTCTGCCCCGTCCCTGGAAAAAACGATCACGTCATCGATAAACAGACGCACACGTTCCAGTCCGTCACATACTCTGGCCATCACCCAATGAAACCACCCAGGACTACTACTGAGACCTTGCGGCTCGGATAAAAATTCGTACAACCCCGTAGACGTAATAACAGCCGTGATCGGAATGCTGTCCTCCTCAATACTGCACTGGAAAAACCCACTGACCAAATCCAGCGTACTGAAGATTTTCGATTTGTCCAATTCCGCCAAAATATCTTCCACTATTGGAATGGACAATTACGAGAATACACTCATTTGATGCGCTTATAGTTGACCGTCAACCGCACACCACCGTTAGCCTTCGCGACTACCACCAACGGACTCGCCCAATTGCTGTACGATCTCCGCAACACACCCGCCAACATCAATTTTACAATTTCGATCTGCACCTTTTCGTTCATAACCGGCGAATAGCGGTATGGTCTCTGCCACGCTGGCTGTGCCCCCGGCTTCAAAATGATTCGAAACGGATCCACCGTCACCCGTCCTAAATCCGAACCACCCTTCGAAAAACGATGCTCAAAATTACACAACAAATCACCTAGTTTGTAAATGTCCTCCGGCTCCCACAGTTTCGCATTGAAGTCGAAATGGACGTCTCGAATGTGCGAAGGCACCCTCTGCCACAACCGCCTGAACGCCACCTGTTGCGCCCTATTCAAAGAAGACATAACATCAGCGGGAGGTTCGTCGTTAGGCATGTCGGCCTCTTCACCCTCCTGAACAGCAAATACATTTCTGAATTCCTCATTTTCCACCAAACGAGCATCATCCAAATTTACCACCTCCATGGGTTCACCACCATGCCCTAAAATATCGTTTGGTTTCACCAGACACGAGCTGTCCCCTACCCTTCTCAGAGGAATTTCAGACGTGCCATTTTCGACCAATGCTTTTCCTGCGGGAACCACTTTTTCCCAAACTGCACACGGTACGTCCCTACCGCCGCGTCTATGCCATCTAGGTTGGTCAATTTTACCTTTACCCATGACATTGCATTTGGAAGCCGTCGTCTACTCCCATTAGATTTCACAACCACCTTTCCATCACCTTCAGTTTCCACCATTCCCACCGCGTTACCCACCCATTCATCAAAGCGGTGATCACCTGCCACTTTATCCGTATTTGAACCGACAAAAGTGACAATTGTTTCTGTGTCCGACACGTCTTGGAATCTGCGAACTGGAAAATCAGCCCACCTATCCCTCCCTAGTATCAGATCATGTCCCACGGCTGCGTCTGGCATAATATACGCATACACACTCGTCCGTACCGTCGGTGTACCAAAATGAACCGGCGCTGATTTTCCGCCCTTCCACATTTCAATATTTAATCGCATTCTTCGATCAGTAACCAACGGCACCCCATGGAACCCACTTCATTTCTAATTCAGCCCTGTTTCAATGCTATCATCTGAAGCAGAACCGCATGCCAACATCTTTTGCACACACCTTTCTTGTACAAACGATGCCGGACTTCCCGTATCCAACAGAGCCTCCCACGATATCATCTTGGTCGCTCTTGACCCCGCGAACACTTGCACTCTTGTCGTATGTCGGTGTCGATCCATCGTCAGATCCCCACCGACCGACCGAGTAAATGGTGACAGGTAGTCCACCGCTTCACCTGCAGCAAACGTAAAAGGAGGCGGAGGATACACCGCATTACTTCTTTGTCCTAACATCCGAATGCTCTGTAACCTGCACACCGGAGCATAGGTTTCGTTCCGCTCAAGTCTGACACTTGCGTCTACCTGTACGACCACGACGACGATCAAGTCTACTTGACGCTCTACGTTGACGATCTTCTTGTAGCCGGAAACAACGCCAACGTCATTCCCAAGCTCTAGCTTGGGTCTCAGTCGATCAAAAGTCTTTTTTTTTCCGTCTGTGGAGTTTTCAGTAGCATAGCGGACCCCTTGCCCGACCGGGTCGAAAAGGCCGATCTCAGCCCACACTGCGAACCTCCGAGAACTACCAGCAGTTCTGGGTAGCTGAGACGATTTCAAGACCTCTCACAGTCGTTTGAGCATCTATCGCTTGCTGTGGGGCGATAACCAGTTTCTCCGTCGACAAGAAGATCTGCGTTACATCGTCACATCGGAACGACCAGATTGGTTGACTTGTCGTTGAGGGGTCCTCTTTTTATAGATCTTTTTGTATAAGAGTCGTCTTCATTTTTTTCGCCGCCCGCGCCAACCCTTCTTTTTACAGATCTTTTTATATAGAGTCGTCTTCTTTTTTTCGCCGCCCGCCCCAAGCCTTGCTTGCTTCTCTCGTGTCCCGCGCCAAGCCTTGCTTGCTGGCTACGCTTCTCTCGAGATGCTGACCGACCTCAGCACACAGCTGGACATTCTGTGTACATACAGCAGGAGCTGCTTTTGTTCTGTTGTTGCAACTTTCTGCATGGATGGCTCTTTTGTGGTGCGAAAATTAGCATTTATTGTTGTTGTTGATGTGCGGACGAGAGGACGAGAGTGGTAGGCAAAAGCAGTACGTACCTGCAAATCTCCGGCAACTACCAGCAGTTCTGGGTAGCTGAGACGATTTCAAGACCTCTCACAGTCGTTTGAGCAGCTATCGCTCGCTGTGGGGCGATAACCAGTGATTTTGTGATTTTCTTCCTGAGTCTATAGTGACCGTTGTACACATGCGGTGGCTGCTGTTATGCTCGGAAGATGCTGCAAAGGTCATAAGGTTATCGTCTCTGTCGCTTGGGCTGCACGCCGTGCTCGCGTAGGAGATGCGCATTCCTCATTTTTTCTCTGTGCCGATATCCATGAAGAAAAGCAACGGCAGCACGGTTGAAGATACAGACAACAGACGGTCCGCCATACCCTTTTTTTTTTCTTCTCTTACATGCATGGATGGGTGGTAAAGCATCGCAAGCGTGTTGCTGCCTTACTTACCTTTAGTGTGCTGCGTAGTCGTAATTTGAGCGATAAGGGGTAGATGGCAGGACAACAATCTTATTTGCGTAGTGAGGTTTGACAACTGGTCGTTCGTGGAACGGTGCGCGTCTATCGCGACGGCAAGCGTATTGAGAAAATAGTTCGTCCGTGGTGCTTCTCGTCATCATTTTCTATTTCGTTGTCACTTCATACTTCATACCACAAGTGATGAAAGAGAGTCTCCACAGTTAGTTCGGAAACGGCGACTATATTTGGTTTGTTGCGTTTGTTGTTGCTGAGCACACATCGGATGTCGTCGTTCGTTACAGCCTGCGGTGGGCCACAGGGACGAGAGTGAGTGTCTTCGGTTAGGGTCTCGAGAGTTAATTAATGCCTTCTCTACGCTTTCTTCTGTTGATCTACGTAGTAGTAGCACCTGTCTCTCCTTCTCGCCTATTATCGCCGTTGGGGTCCCAACAACATCGAACGTCAACCGCAATCGTTTTTCTTCTTGCTGAGTAAGAGGCTATTTGTGTAGTACGTACCCGGCTGCTGTATGTGAGGCGATGGGCGCTGCCTCTTTACTTGAAGCAACGGGGGCATGGCCCCTATAATGTTTGCTGCATGCTGTGCTATGTGACAGCTTCCAGCGGTTCAGAGCGGCGACGGTGGTTTTCGTATGCTCTCTTTTGCCACCTCCCTGAAGCCTGTCGCGTCTGGCTCACTTGTCTTTGTCGTCCCTTCTTCTTTTTCTTTTTTTTCTTAACATAGTCTATATTTTATTTTTCCGCTTGCTTTTTGGGGTCCGCCGGTCATCCGCCCACCACCCATTAGTTCAGTTTTAAATGTTGTTGTTGTTGTTGTTGTTGTTGTCTTCGCATTAAAAACCGTTCAGATCTCTCTCTACCCAGTACCTTCATATGTGCGTACTGA
>FN648689.1:64844-78756 GCA_000310025.1 Ectocarpus siliculosus | reverse complement strand
GCCTCCGTCGGACGCTTGCCAGCCTGTCCGCCGAGCTCGCGGCATCCAGCAAGCTCGGCCAGGACAGGCTCATCAATTGCGAGGTACGATACAATACACTTTTTCGATGTGCCCGTGTGTTTTTTTTTTTTTTTGTGTGCAAAGCAGAGGTCCATCAATGAGGAGGCACGAGGCACTTTTTTTCAGTATGTTCATGTGTGTTCTTTCGTGCGCAAAGCTCAGGCTCATCAATTGTGAGGTACGAGACAATTTTCGATGCGTCCGGTGTGTGTGCTTCCGTGTGCGGGCTCACCAATAGAGAGGTACAAGGCACATTTCGATGTGTCTGTGTGTGTGCTTTCGTATGCAAGCTGAGGCTCATCAATCGCGAGGTACGAGACATATTTTTCAGTATTTTCCATGTGTGTGTGCTTTCGTGTGCAAGCTCAGGCTCATCAATAGGGAGGTACGAGACGCTTTTCGATGTGACTGTGTTGTGTGTGCTGTTGTGTGCAAAGCTGAGGCTCTTCAATTGCGAGGTACGAGACACATGTAGACGTGTTCTGTGTGTGCGTCTTTATCATTAGCATCGACCGCGCTAACCGGCCGACCAATGAAAATACGTCAATCTTAGTGCGGTTGAAAACACAAACACATATATCTGACATGAACTGGGACCCCGTGAGGGGGCAGCATGTGTGCGTGTGGTTTTTCTTGTGCAAAGCTCAGGCCCATCAATTGCGAGGTACGAGACACAGCTTCGAGCATTGGAGCAGCAACAGCAGCCAAGCCCCGAACGCCAACACACACACACCCTTCCGATTTCAAACCCTACTGTCCTTGATGTTGATTGGCTGGTTGGTCAGGTGTCGGCAAGGGCTGCCGCCGAGGCCGAGCGCAGGTCGGAAGCGCTGAAGCGCAGCTCTGACGAGGCTAGGCAGGCGGCGGAGTCCGCGCGGTCGCTGGCAGACCGTGCCGAAGCCGCTCGAGACGAGAGCGAGCGTGCTCTGGGCGCGTTCCAGGTATTTTTATACATATATTTTGGTCTTCGCTTCAATTCAGTGCTCACATTATTTTTGCCGTTTTCAGAACGCGCCACCACTTACGAAACCTCTTATTTTGGGCGAGGCTCGTTTATTTTCTTGTCTAAGGAGTAGACTACCCCACGCCAACTATAAATATATAGGTTTTGGTGTAGAATTCTTGGATGAGAACCTGTTAATATGGCCAAGTTCCTAGATTTGGAGTTTTGACCTCACACTTGTCTCACACTTGATAAGTGGTGGCGCGTTCTGCACTCCAAACCCTGGTCACACAGGTACTGTTTCTTAGCTTAGCATGCTACATATGGACTTGTACATTGCAGTGCATGGATACATGCATGTTTTGTGTGTACTATGTTGCGAGAGGGAGGCATAGGGGCTTATCAAGTTCTCACGAGAAATAGGGAAATGCTGTACGCGTTTGGAAGCACAGTTCAGAGGTGGATCCTACAGAGCACTATCTACAATATACATGTGTAACTATGGTACCTACCGCACCCCCTCGCCGTGGGGGCGGCGGGGCCCAAACAATACATGGAAAAAAACAAGCAAGCGGAGAAAGACGCCGCGGCAACGGAGTTGAAACCGTGGATCGACACGATCAAACGGGGGCAAATGTACAAAATGGTATATTGTGGTATTAACTTAAAAAAGGTAAGAGAAGAAGAAATCAGGTAAGAGAAGGAAAGCACGAAAGAAAAGTGGAGATCACGTACATACCCAACTAATGTAAACAAAGAAAGAGGGAAAATAGTGAGAGCGAAGGGTTGTAGAAAAGCTGAAGAACATCCCAAGTGAATACGTCGATACTGGTCACCGATGCATATCGAAGTTTATCGTAACATATACCTTGACGACGCCATAGACGAAAAAAATCAACGGGGGCAGAAGAACCAAACGGTCCGGGGAGTAACCGATGTACAACAACGCCAAACGATTGTTTGCGTGAACGGTTCGTAAGCAACAACGATGTCGCAAAGGACGCTCAACTATCGTTTGGCATGGGGTTGCCGAAGAAAAGTAGTCAAGACGTCAAGACAGTCACAACCAACGTTTTCAAAAGTATTGACAGCGGGAGACACCGGAAAGCGACAACGGTGAAACTCGCGACGGACAAATACACGGGAGGGAACACCGGAGTAGAAAATATTATCCAGATAGGTAGGAATCGCAGACAGCAACAGAGGCACAGCGTGGGACGGGAGCGGTTCAGAACGATGAGATAGCAGCCAACAATAACAGTGGCAGAGGGAAACAGGGGGAGCACTTCAGAAAGTTAGTCGAATCCAGGGGGTAGAAACAGGAAGAGAGGAAAGGAGATATAAACGGTAGGAACTGCTCGGTGTCGTCGCCGTCGCCGGAGGCGTCGTTGTTGGAGTCGTCAGTCAGTGGTTTCGTCGTCGTCGTGGTTGTCGTCGTCGTCGTAGTTGTCGTTGGCGTCTCCTTTGTCGCCGGCAGAAAAGTTGGGATCCTGTTCATGTCGTCGGTTTCTTCTTCATCAGGTTCTCTTCTACGGACGAGTCGGCGCTGGGGAACGGGATTGGGAGCGGACCTCGTTTTTTTTTTTGCCTTTCATCGCGCGCCTGTCAGGAGGAAAGTCTTTGGTTTTTTTGTGTTGGTGCCGGCCGGGGCGGTTGGAAAAGAGAGGCCCTAGAGCCGCCGTCGGTAGGGCGAGAGGCGAGTTCAATCGTTTCCCCGAGTGGGTGGCTTGGATAGGTGTTTGGTGATGGTGACGTCGTTGGAAGAGGGCGACGATGTGGTAGCCCCAACGGTTCTGGTGCCCCCATTTTCTTCTTCTCGACATCGGCGTATGAAAGTGGTGTCGAGGATGTAGCTGGCGCGGACGTTCTCAGCACCGTCGTCGAGGTCGATAAAATCCTTACCGTCACAAGATAGCACCTCTCGAAGAGCGCCTGAGAAAAGGGCGAAAAAAACGGCAAAGAGGAAGAAGAGGAGATGAAGAGGAGGTGTAATTGATTGATGGGGATATTGCGGAGGGCGAAAAATGACGAGACAGGGTCGCGTCAAAGCAAATTGTCCCGCGTGTATGAATCTGCATGAAGCGGCAGAATGTACGTTTGAAAGAACATGGCACCATGAGTGGCGAAATATGTGATGAAATACCCGACGTGTAGTCGCGATGGAGGGAGTATAAGAAGTACATGGCGATGTTTTAGCTGTTACCGTATATGACACAAGATAACACACCCCCTGGACCGATTTTCAAAGCTCGATTACTCCACGACGAAGAGGATGCATAAACGAAACAATACATTTTCTAAGAGCTCTCGACGAGACGGTTCCAACGCCGCCGTTTTCGGCGCTGTGACTCTTCCTGCTGTTGAGAAATCGAACTTTGAAAATCGGCCAAGGGGGTGTGTTGTCTTGTGTCATATACGGTATTTGGTGTGGAATAGGGAGGTATATAAGTCTAACGTGAACGGACACGACCATAAGGCGCGCCCAAATCGAGAACATACCTTCGTTCCGATGGACATTGCGGATGGAACCCGAAATGCGTCCTTGGTGTGCGGTCCGCAATCGACGGCCTTGTGAGGTTGGGTGGCCGTGAACAGGGTGGGCATCATGTCGTAGTCACGATGGAAGTGTGGCATGCTTTTGTTGTTGTACGTGATCGGAAGGTCCGAAGCATATTCTTCGGACCTTGCTACCACGTGCAACAACAAGATCACGCCACCTCGATCATGATGACGACATGATCCCCACCCTGTTCACGGCCATCCAACCTCACATGGCCGTCGATTGCTGACCGCACCAAAGACGTATTTCAGATTCCATCCGCTAAATTTATGTCCATCGAAGCCAAGGTGTGTTTTTATTTTCGGACCCGCTTTTTCGACGCCATAACTTCGCTTCCGTTTACACTAAATAGACTTATTTTCCTCCTTGTTCCACACTACGTACACAACAGCTGTAACATCTCCATGTGCCTCTTCTCGCTCCATCGCGACTCCTCAATTTGTGCGAAGCGGCACACGAGCAGAAACCGCATAACTTCGGAACGCAGCGAGTCATGGCGTCGTGTTTACTTCTGGCGGTTCGTTGGCGTGATGGTATGAAAATCGCCGCGCTAGGTCGACATGAGTAGGTAGAGTGGGGCGCCCCCTACAGTGACGGGGGGGGGTGTCTCAAGAGTTTTTCCGGCACTACACCGGGGTACCGGCACTATTCAGGGTACAGGACGACTTGGTATTCAGTGCGTGCGAGCCGAAAACACCGACACCATTCAACCGGCACTGTAGAGGACCCCCACTGTATGTGGAATAAAGGTAAGAGCTGTGCTATTCAACCGGCACTATAGAGGCCTCCCCACTGTATGTGGAATGAAGGTAAAAGCTGTGCTATTCAACCGGCACTATAGAGGCCTCCCCACTGTATGTGGAATGAAGGTGAAAACTGTGCAGGTGATTGTTGGGGTTCACCAGATGTGGTGGATGTGGCTCGCCCCCGTCGTTGGAAATAAAGAACCGCTCGCGTAGAAATCGCTCGCAAGAACTGTCCGCTACAAATACAAAGTTCGAACGAAAAACTTAAGTTCGCTTTCAAGGGCGGAGTCCAACCGTTCCTTGCCAAGGAGAAAAAATGTTCCTTGTGTTGATGCATCATCACGTGCCGAAAGGAAATAAGAGGGGTGCTGGCGTGCTCCGGAACAGCAGCGTCTTTTCGATTGCGCCGCCGAACAAGTGTTCTTGTTCCACCCCGGATCGCTTCCCATCAGTAGGCATTTCCTTTTGTCAAGGATAATTATCCCCCCCTCTTGCATGGCAGCCGAACCCCTGCCTCCTCCAACTTCTATTTGCTCCCATGCCCAAATTACGGCGCTATTGCCGTGTTTGCACCTCTCGCTAGAGAGAGAGAGAATTCGTCGCGATGCCCCGAACCCGGAGTACCGTAAGCTTGCGAGTCAACGCACAGGGGTGCGATCGATTTTCAAAGCGAAATTTCTCAACAAACAGGAGGTTACCACAGTTGAAAAAGGCGTTTTTCGGAAATATCTCATCGAGAGTTTTCCTATTTAAGAAGAATCAGTCGGCGCTCGCAGCCTCCTGTTTGTGGAGAAATTACGCTTTGAAAAAGGATCGCACCCCTGTTCGCTGACTCGCAACCTTACGGTACTGTACCGAAAACGGAGTGCTGTACGACCGTCGCTACTTCTGCTGTCGGGTGCTGCTCCGCCGGCCGTTGTCTTGCATTGGACAGTACTAGTACTGGGCCCTGTATGGTGCCGCTATGTGTCCAGAGATTTTTTCCGGCACTATTCCGCACACCGGCACTATTCAAGGCACAGAACGACTTGGTATTTCAGTGGTGTGGTAGCCGGAACCACCGGCACTATACCGGGCACCCGGCACTGTTCAAAGTACAGAACGACTTGGAATTTCAGTGGTGTGGTAGCCGAAATCACCGGTACTGTACCGGACACCGGCACTATTCAAGGTACAGAACGACTTGGAATTTCAGTTGTGTGGTAGCCGAAATCACCGGCACTATTCCGGACACCGGCAATATTCAAAGTACAGAACGGCTTGGTATTTCAGTGGTGTGGTAGCCGAAATCACCGGGACTACTATGCCGGGCACCCGGCACTATTCGAGCGGCACAATACAGCAGTGCCCACTACTGCTGTACCTGCCTGACACCTCCCGCCGCCCCTTCCCGATCCGTGGTGTTAAGGGCTCCATGATGCGCGCGCTATGCGCGCGGTCGGAATAAAAATGTGCCAACCCCGGCGTTGTACCACCCCCGGCGTCTTGCGCTGTACCACCTTCCTGCCTTGACTACCTCCTGCCGCCGCCGCCGCCCTTACCTGTGTCCGTGGGCATGCACATACCTGTAGGACTCCATGACGCGCGCGCTGCAGGACGTGGAGGACGCCCTCGCGGACGCCCTGCAGGGGATCGGCGGATGGGAACCCTTCCACCAGGGGGGTGAAGACTTTGCCGGCGGCGGCGGCGGCGGCGGCGGGGGCGGTGGTGATGATGACTGCCGCTCGGAGGGACGCGGGCGTGGTATTGGCGCGTACGCTGCTTCTGAGGGCCGCCGCCGCGGTGGCGGCGAGGAGGAGGGCCCGGAGCGATGCTGGTTTTCTCGCCGCCCGGCAGCGGCGGCGGGGGAGGGCGGCCGGGCGGCGTTGAGGTCGCCGGGAAGGTCAACAGCGGTGGCGGCGGCGACGGCGATGGGGGAGGCGCCAAGGACACCGACGACGCCAACGCCGGGAGGCAGAGGAGGAGGAGGAGGAGGAGGTGGTGGTGTTTCGGTCTCGTTCTCGGACGGATCAGTCTTGCCCGTCGGGAGTTGCAGGAGATATGGACGGGGGGAAGGCGGCGGGGGCGCGGTTCCAGCTGGTTCTGCGGTCGATGCGGCCGCCATGGTGGCCAGGTGCGCTTGCCTGCCGTTGTTGTCATGTCATGGTCATTCTGTAGTATGTCGCGGTTGACAGCAAGCCTTGCGCTTACAGACGTGCCTGCCTGGGATGGCCATACAAATGCTTGGGAAATTGAAGAGCCCTTGCTCAGGAGGCAGGAAGAGGCACGGCAGAGTTGCCGTTGCAAGACCCCGGGCGGTACTGAGAGTGTCGGTGTTGGGACCGTCGTCTCATCAAGCTTTTTTTTTTGTCGAATAAGGGCGAAAGCGAGTTCAAAAAAAGGCGACGGTCTCGTTGTCTTGTCCGATCACCGCCGCTGTTGTGTCCTCCCTAGGAACTGTCCCGTTGCCCCATATCACATAACGTTTCGTATTGATGGCGTCATCTTCGACGAGACGTTGCCACACCCCGTTTCGCCGCCTACTGTCAAGCGTACAGTAAGACTACCGTATACGACACAAGAAACACACACCCTCTGGACCGATTTTCAAAGCTCGATTCTCAACAGCAGAAAGAGTCGCAGCGCCGACAAACGGCGGCGTTGAGGCAGTCTCGTCGAGAGCTCTCCGAAAGTGTATCGTTTCGTGTTATGCATCCTCTTCGTCGCGGCGTGATCGAGCTTTGAAAATCGGTGCAGGTGGTGTGCTATCTCGTGCCGTATACGTTATGTACTGATTTGTACATCTTTCTCAAGAATCTCAAGAATTTTCTTTTTCGCGGTGTAAACTGATTTGTGATTTTTTATTTTCTTTGTTTAGTTCGTTAAGGTTGGTGGAGCCATTCGAGTCAAAAGCACGACAGCTGTCTTGAGCTATTTGCTATCGAGCTTGGGGACCTCCATCACATCCGTTCGAGTTAAAAACGCGTCAGCTGTCTTGATCTATTTGCTATCGACCTTGGGAAACCTCATCACAGCTGGCAGCTGTGGGTCAGCCGTGGGTTGGCCCTCCTGCCTGGATTTGCCAGTGGCACCACCTCCCACGAGTGGTCGCTCGGTCGCGAATATTTTAGGAAAGACCAACCGCCTCAACTATTGTGATGTCGATTTCGGTGATTGATGATCTTTCGTATGGTCGACGTCGTAATGCGCTAAGAATATACTCCTGCATAACTATGATGATCGGGTGGTTGTCGGGAGGTGGTGTGTTTCACGACAACCTCCCTTGGATTGTGTCAGTCGAACGTACATAGCCCAGGAGGCTTGGACGCTGTTAAGCGAACTCGGATGTGGCTTGTGCCGCCTGTCGGACGTCCGACAGACGCGGTTCGGTGTGTAGTGAGGGTCAGGTGGAAGCGATTTTGGGATGGGGACATGCCACGTTTAGGGCGATATTTTATACTTCTACTTGAGTACTCTAGTCCTGCTGGTCGTCGACCAGAACGATTCGATGAAATGGTGAGGGTTGGTCCTGGGATGGGGGCGTGACACTCTTCGGACGGTTCTGGTCGTGCCGGCTTGACGTCGAACAGGGGTAGTGGTTCGATGTCAAATCAGGGTCGGGCGTTTTGCCCAGGGCGTGTCATCGTTAACAGCCTAACCCTACTGGATCCCTAATACATGTACCCCAACCTTGACTCTGACGCTAAGTAACCCTTTCGCCGCAAAACGACACCCTCCCCCACCCCCGTGCCCCGCGGCGCACCCCGCTTATGACCTGCTTCCTCCTCTTCTATCCCTAACCCCATCTTTTGACCTTTCATCTCCCCCATAACCACCCCGCACCCCGTTCTCCGCCCCGCCTCTCCCTTGTTGTCGTTTTGTCTCTTCCTCTATCTGTAGCGCTAGCACTAGCCCTAGCCTTTTTTGTAGCCTTTTTCTCCCCCACACCACCCCCGCGAAGCCTCTCGCTCGCTCGCTGACTGCTGCTGCCTCCTCCTCTTGCATCCCTAACCCTATCCCTATTCCCAATCTCCCCGACACCAACCCCCCACCCCTGCTCCGCGACGCCTCTTCCTCCTCCCCATGACAATCCTCTCCAAGGCTTGAGCGAGTGCTGTCCCGAATCATGCGGCGGGTCGACGGGGCGAGAGGGCTCAGAGCGTGGGTCACGGGCAAGGTCGAGAACGCCGGCGGCGACGCCATGGAGGGCTTGCGAGAGATACGGGGGCGGTGGGAGGCGGAGCTGGGACGCCTGCAGGCGGCGGAACGGAAGCTTGTCAGGCTTCAGGAGCAGGTAAATGGCATGTCGGAGGCGAGGTTCGTAGTAATTCGCAAGAACTTCGCCTTTTTTTCGCAAGAATTTCGCCTTGGTGGTTTTTTCATGATTACCGAGGTGGCTTCAGGATTCCAAGGCTTCAGGAACAGATGGTGACATGTGGGCAAAGTGCTCCTTTGCAAGAATATTGCTTTGTGATCGCTTTTCTGTGAATACCGAGATAGCTTTCGACTTTTTTTTACCGATTGGAGCTGAGTACGCAACGGCGCTTTTTTTGCGAACGGGAGGGTCTTAAAAGAAGAAGCGATGTGTCTCACACAGACGTGTTGAGGGCGACACACACGTGCCTCGAATCCTTTCAAGACGAGTTTTACAGCGTTTTGTTTGTCATGCCAGTTTTATGGTCTGCTGACCGCTGACCGTGCCAGCGTACATCCCCGAGAATAGTGCTAGCGGGACAGTTTGAGGGCGCGTTAGCCCCCTTCACCTGAGAAACAAATCGCGTCTTGGAGAACCCTTCTGAGGTCCATTTTTATTTT
The DNA here is from genome assembly GCA_000310025.1 of Ectocarpus siliculosus. Taxonomy (NCBI): domain Eukaryota; class Phaeophyceae; order Ectocarpales; family Ectocarpaceae; genus Ectocarpus; species Ectocarpus siliculosus. The sequence goes on along the minus strand of FN648689.1, from coordinate 69,653 downwards.
TTTTATTGGGGTAGTTGGCTTGTGACCACGGAAAGCGTCCTCGTCAGTTGGAGCAGTACCGACAATGGAAGGTACTGAGCGGAGACCGGAACGGTTTTTGATGTGATTAAAACAACAACAACAACAACAACAACAACAACAACAACCTCCTCCTTGTTTTCGGGCTGAAAATAGGGTGATGCCGCTTCCGGCGGTTGGCGCATATCTCTTCTTTTTTTTTTCTTGTGATGATGGTTGCTTTCGCCGACCCATTTCTTCATCATTTCGTCACGTGACCATTCCGAGTGCGATATTTTCCCCATCCTCTTGATGGCACCGTGCGGCCAAAGCATGGTGGTCGGAGAGCTGCCCTGAGACGAATTTCCGTCATTTCATGACCTTCATTCTACCTTTACATCTCCGTGTATCAATAAACCACTTGATTGCGCCGTCAGGCCAAGTATGGTGGTCGGAGAGCGGCCCTGGATGCCCGGGAGGAGTGCTACGCCAAGATCGAGAGAGTCGAGCAAGAGAAGTGGGCCCTCCGCGACTCCCTAGTCTCGGAAGAGCGCGAGGTAAGCGCCGTCAATGTCCGGGTGCGCTTGGCCTTTCCTCCCGTGCTCGAGTCATTTTGAACTTAGTTCGAAGCGCACCAAAGGTTTGTTTTTCTGAGTCCGGTGTGCTGTTCCGTTTGTTTGGTTCGAAACTAATACCCCTACCCTTTTCGGAAAATTCCCCGAACTAATGTTTAATCAGGCCGAACGTTGTACTTTTTTTTGCTGCTGTTCTTCTAAGTGGTTGAAATCTTGTTCTTCTTGCCACGTTTTGATGACGAAGGGTTTGATAGAACTTCCCCGGACTGGCGTTCTATCAGGCCAGACGTTGTACGTACCTTTGTCTTGCTGCTGTTGTGACGGTTTATATATTTTCATTCCTGCCAGGTTCGATGATGATGTGTAGTGAGGCTGTGTCCGGGAAGCGTGTGACGCGGTCACTTCCGTATATGACACAAGATAACACACTCCCTGGACCGATTTTCAAAGCTCGATTTCTCAATACCAGGAAGAGCCACAGCGCCGAAAACGACGGCGTTGGAACCGTCTCGTCGAGAATTTTTCGGAAATGCATAATTTTGTTTGTGCATCCTCTTTGTCGTGGAGTAATAGAGCTTTGAAAATCGGTCCAGGGGGTGTGTTATCTTGTGTCGTTTACGGTTGACCGTACTGCATACATGCCACGCCCTGTGCTCCTCGCCTGATCGAGTCGTTTTCCGTTGGTGTTTTTCTTTCTTTGGCCATCCACGGCACACTATTTTGCTCCCCAGGTTGAGGTGTTGCGAGCGCACCTGAAGCGGTTGAAGGATGCCACCGACAAGGCGGCGGTTTCCGTGAGTCTTGGGGTGCAGATGTTGGGTTAGGGTTGGGTTTAGGGTCCACCAGTCTTGTGAACTGTGTGATCGGGGAACAGATTATTGTTCACCCAAACTACCGTGAAAAACACTCACTTTTTGCTTTTTGATTGGCGTATGTACCGTTGCTGTTCAAGCAGAACGCTGTCAGAACCATGTTCGGATCGGCAATGCAACCGAATGGCCTGCACAGCTTGATTGACATCTGTGCCCTTGCTGACCAACAACCTAATCAGCTAGCTCATGACGCCACGCTTCCAGGCTGAGAGTGACTACCGCGCCGCCTGCCACGAACTGGAAGCGGAGAGGGGCCACCGCCAGCGGCTCCAAGATAAGGCGAGTCCATCGTGAGAGTTGGAGTTTCGACCTCTAATCGTGACGTTGATGAGGCACAGTCGTCATGCGAGTTTGAACTTCGACCGCGAATCGCGACGTTGATAAGGCAGGTCGTCGTGCGAGTTGGGATTTCGGCCATCAAATCCTGACGGTAGGGCGAGCCGTCGTGTGTGTGAGTTATAGCTTCGGCCTCACATCGTGACGTTGACAAGTAAAATCCTGACGTTGGTTATGCGAGTCGCCATGTGAGTTAGAGCGTCAACCTCAAACCGTTACAAGTCGAGCCGTCTTGTGAGTTAGAACTTCGACCTCAAACCGTAACGTTGATAAAGCGAGTCGTCGTGCGGGCTAAAATTGAGGTCTACATTGTTTTCCGGCCCTTTCGGGTCTCGAAGTTTTTTTAATGCACAATGGGTTCTGCCCGGGAGCCATGACGATTCCCGTTGTCCGTCGGTAGCAAATTCAAATCGTTCCACGCCACTGTGGACGTTAAACAGCGTGTTTTTGGTTTGCCCGATTTTTCGATGAAGAATGCTTTTCCATACCTCCTGCTCACCATACGTCTAAGCCGTCGTGAGTAGGCTCACCGTTTTTTTTTTAGTCCTGAATTTTCCTGAAATGTACGGCGAGAGACTCATCGTCCGGCTGTTGAACCCTTGCCAGCATCGTTCTTGGAGCAATAGGCTAGACTCAACGGTGTCGTGGGAAAACAAAAGGAAAGGGGGTTGGTCAGCAACGGCACGTCCGGAAGCCGGGCCAAGGCGACCATGTGCGCGATGAGGGGTTGAGTTTTTTTTTTTTCTTCTCATTTTTTTTGCTTTCACATACACAAATTCTCACAACCGATGACAGCCACCCGCCCCCCCCGCCCCCCTGCTCAGATGTTGTGGTGTAAATAGTTCCATGCACATGAGCAAATCAAACGCAAGGGTTGTCGCGAGAGATCATTGGCCAACTCACGATCGCAAAACAACAAACCAGCGAGCATTCCTCCCCTACCGCTGACTGCTCACTTTTGCGACTCGACGTTGACACGGACGTTGCGATTTGGCGCGCGACGAATACGCCCAGACGGAGTTGCTAGAGGGCAAGGCGTCTCTGCTGGAGGAAAGGCTCTCCGCCCTCTCGGAGCAAATCGACCGTTACAAAACGGAGGCCCTCCAGCAGCAACAGGACAAGGACCGCCTCTTGCGATCCCAGGAAACCCTACAGTCCCAGCTCAAGGAAGAGGTCCAGAGCGTCGAGAAAGCCCGGAGAGAGTTCCTGTCGAACTCTCAGGAAATTTCCCGCGGCCGAGACAAGGTATGGTTGCGTGGGGTATTGTTGTTGGGTGAGGCTCAAGTGTATGCTTGTTTTCTTTGGTTTCGGACGACTACCTACTCGAGGCGAAGCTCACGGAGGATGTGCTCAAGTCTTCATCGGTTTGAGTGAGGCACACTCGACGATGGGAATAGTGATCTAGAAGCCTGGACGTATTCTTGGGGCAGGCTTTTGTGTTGAAGGATGGGCACAGTTCGGCGAGGTCGCTGAGGAGTCTACCCGGCATTCTCAACAACAAACGAGCTATTGATAGGACTTCAACATGCGTCAAATCTTTATAGAACTGCTTGGACGGGGGCTAGGCAGAACGTGTTTTCTTGCAACTCATTCGAGATAGCAGACACTTCTTCAAGATCCCTCCCCTCCCCTGGCGAATCATGCTGTAGACGAGCTGAATTCTTGTCATCCCAGTGACGCATTCATTCGCGTTGGACGCGAGGTACTCATGCACCGACTGCTGTGCGTGTTCGGGTTATGTAGCCTTCGGTCTTGTCGATAGAGTCTCTGCAGCAATCCAGAATCGGTGGTCATGGGTGACGATCATGGATTCTAGCTATCAAGCGACGTGGAATGTCATGTGTGTGCCATGAGCGGACCCACTGGCCACCGACTCAACAAACTCACGTCGTTGCTATGGTGCCCTTCTCGCGGAAACCGTTGTGGTAGTATTGAACACTATTCTGGAATCTCGGCTGTGTCGATAGACCGAATCCCCGTATTTTTGTGGTTCGGTAGGTCTCTTGTACCCGAACCTTTCGTGTCGACTACGACCGATCCAAGACGGTTCAATTGCACATATCGTATATCCTAAAGGCATGTTGAGCCTCTAGCATGGGTAACAGCCGACGAAAATGTTAAACCTCTACAACATGGATCATAGCTTTATAACCCGTTTTCCAGTTGAAGCTCGATTATCGGCCTATGTATGCACAAAACCTGTTTTAAGCATGTTGAACCTCTGCCACGGGGTCGCGTAGACTTTGAAAGCGTTTTTCTAACGCGTTGAACCTCATTTCGGGTCGTTTCGGCCGTTAACCTTCAGGAGAGAGAGCTCGAGGAGCAGAGGGACTCCGCGGCGGCGGAGGCGGCCAGGTTAGGAAACCTGTTGCACGAAGAGGTGGGCCGGAGAGAGCGAGAGAGGGTTGCCACGAAGGAGGAGGCGGCGCGATTGTCGGAGCTCCTGGAGGAAGAGAGGGCCGCCAGAGACGAAGAAGCCAGCAGGCGAGAGTTTGTACGCACGCCGCCGCCGCCGCCCTCTTTGGGTGCTGCGCATGCTGCGTCTAGTTGATCAACCACTCGGTTTTGGTCTGTGTAGTTGCTCCGGTCCAGCAATCTGCTTCACCTACTCCCACCCAGCAATCACCCACTTTGGTTTGGAGTACCTACTGCGATCCAGCAATCAATCACTCGGTTCGCTGTTGCTACTCCCATCCGGCGATCAACCACTCGGTTTGCTTTTTTTCTACATCCTCCCGACGCATACGATCGTACGCAGCAGTCTATGATGCTACTTTGGTTTTTTCCCCTCACGAGGGCCAAGTACGGACGTAGGACCAGTTTCTCAAGCCAAAACCCTCCGGTCCTTGGAGTGCTACAGTAGTCACCGCGGTTCAAGCCCTTGTTTGCCTTGACAACTCCACGGCTGCGCTACCGGGGGGTGACGAGCGAATGTTACAGCGCAGGCAACACCGTGTTATTTTGCGTAGCAGAAGAAGCCCACGACGTGCCTTCGGCGAGCGTGTTTTCGAAAGCATCTTGAGGAGGAG
>FN648689.1:50137-64744 GCA_000310025.1 Ectocarpus siliculosus | reverse complement strand
TAGTGAGGAGGAGGAGGAGGAGGAGGAGGAGGAGGAGGAGGAGGAGGAAAACATCGCGAACCCTTACCGCAAAAACAAGTGTCATGAGTTTGTTTTTTCGCTTACGGTGGAAGCCTCGATTCGACTCCCCCGCTTCGGCCAACGCTTCTTTGCGCAGCACGTCGTCTCTTCGCTTTGTTTGGTCGCTCCGGTGTCGGATGTGTTGACGCTAATCACCGTCTCTCCTCGCAAGGTTGACCTGCCTGCTGGAGGAAGAAAGGAGGGCCAGGCGGGAAGAAAACGCGATGGGCGAAGCTGTGCTGCGAGAAGTCCGGGAGACGCAGGGTCTCCTCGGCGAGGTGAGAGGGCTTTTCCGCAATGGGGGACTTTTTTCACCCCCCCCGCCCCTTGTGATCAAATGAACCTTAGCTTTGTTTTCATCGCACGCCTCCGGAGCGGGCTCATTAGAGTGTGTAGGGTTAGCGTGGTGCCAAGGTGAAAGTAAAACATGTGTCGACATCTGGTATGAATCAGCTGCCGGTTGCCATCAGTGACGTTTCCCAAGCTCGAACAGCTCACGTGGCTGGCGTGTTTGTCGACGCGAAGAGCACAACGAACCTCGACGAACCAGAAGGAGGAAATGATAAATCTGTCGACAATCGTCTTATTTGGTCAAGTTGTAATGTTGCCGTAATGAAGCGGCGGTAGCGTCACAAGGGGGTGGCAAAAGCAATTGAAGGAGTGCGGCTGATCCCGCCAGAGTATTGCGCAGTGTGTACTGTTCCTGTACCGTACCGACGTTGAAGCTTACCGTATATGACACAGGATACCACACCCCCTTGACCGATCGTCGAAGCTCGATTTATCAACAACCGAAAGGGGCGCAGCGCCGAAAACAGCGGCGTTGGGGCCGTCTGGTCGAGAGCTCTCCGAAGGCGTATCGTTTCGTCTATGCATCCTCTTCGTCGTGGAGTAATCGAGCTTTGAAAATCGGCCAGGGGGTGTGTTATCTTGTGTCGCATACGGTAAGATGTACTTCATTAACCGTAGCCCTAACCCTAAGACAGAGTATACTGCTGTAGTCGAGAGCTGTCACGAGGTCCTCTCCTGTTATGCCCTGGTTTGGACTGGGTGGTCGGCGAAATTATCGCCCCCGGATTTCGCTCAACCTCTGTTGATGCTATGTCGGATATTCTTATAGATAAAATATTTTCGGTACAGTCGAATTCCCCCAAAAAACAAATCTATGTTATGTCGGACTTCCCTACACGGTTTTCGATGTTTTCTTAACTAGTATGCGGTAGGCCGTACCGAACATAGCTCAGTCGTTTTGAAGTTTCGACCGTAGCACCACCACCACCAGTAGCACTGTGTAGCACCCAGCACAAACGTTCTTTGAAAACAGCGGTGAATGCGTTGGCAACGAACAGCAGCAGCAGCAGCAAGCAGCAGCAGGCACGACAATGCTTTGTGAAACGACGCACGCGATTCACCTCTTAGAAAAAGGCCTCGGCGAAACGTATCTACGGGAGTTGTCACGGGGCGGGTATGCCACAACTTCCGTAAAAGGGAGAGATATGGCAGACACCCTTCGAACAGATGGCACCGGTCGGCGATATGACGCCGGGGTGCGCAAAACAAAAAAAAATCGTCATGCTATCATTCAGCTTCCGCACCGGGGTCAGTGACATCGACATCACAAAAGAGAAAACCGACGAAAAAATCATTTCATACAACCATCGCACCAGGTGCCACCTCTCCGCCTCTTCCGCAGGCAAGTTGACAACTGACCCCGGGTTCCGCCGATCTCGACCTTTTTTGGGAATTCAGATGTCGCCGCATCGCGGGGATCCTGCGGGAACAGGACCGTTCCGCGGATCGGTCCTAGAACGGGGGTCGTCATCGGACGGGGACGACCCTTCGTCAGCTTTGGGGCTGCAGGTGCAGCGAAATTTTGTTTTCTACGTATTTTTAATGTTTTTTCGGGGATAGGAGGGATTGGACGCTCTTGTTCGCCGTGTATGTCGTGGTTCGTCCGTCGGCTTCGGCCGCTACAGTCAGTTGTGCTGTGGGAATCGCAACCACCCTCCTCAAATAGGTGGAAACGAAAGTACAGTGCCTAACAATACATGGAGTGGGTTGTCAAGGAGCTTTAACTCCTAGATACGCGAGCGTGAGGAGGGGTCTGTCTCGGTCGTTCTAGAGCTTTATCGGTGATGTTAACGGTTGGTTGTGCAACGCCACGCTCGGGTGCTTGTTGTGGACCATCTTGGCTTCATTGTTGTTTGAGGGGTTGGACGCCTTCGTCGTGGTGATCGTCGTCATTGTCGCTGTCTTGTTGTTTGTCGTTGTTGTTTTTTTTGCTGTGGTTGTTGTCGCTTTTCTAGTAGCGTTGTTGTCGTTCACCTCCCGCCCGTGGAGAGAGGTGCCATGCCCGGGAAAGTTGATCATCAACCTGGGTTGCGAAATCCCGAGTTGTCGTTGTCGATGTTGTTTGCTGTGTTAGTAGATTTATTATTGTCGTATCGGCGCGAAGAAGGTGAAGCTCAGTAATCTCCCGTGAAGATCGATGCGTGGAAAGTTCATCGCCAACCTGCCGCGAAATTCCGAGTTGCCGTCGTTGTTGTTGTTGTTATTGTTGCCGTTCGTAGTGGTAGTTTGTTTTTGTAAGCATGAAACAAGGAAAAGCTTCGTACTTTCCGGTGAAGCAAATCGATGCGCCCAAGGTCGTCATCGACCTCCTTCGAATCGCGGACGCAGTTGTTTATCTCCCAACAGTCTACGCAGCAAAATTGATTAGGCAAACATCTGGGATAAAGTATTCAATCCGTGCTTTGGGGTTAGGGTTAGGGATAGGGTCTGCGTGCCCACTCCATATTCATTTTCTCAGATACTCTTAAAATCCTGCGTAGGCGGTCCTTATATCCTGATGCCCAGATGGTTTTGGGAGTTCACAGAATACATACCCCCCGGTTCTTCTCACCAGGCATCGAAGCTGGAGCGCATCGTCGCTGAGGCTTCGGACCTCATCAGGCGAACAGGCCACTTCTACGACCGCTACTCAGAGACGCACAAGAACGCCGGCGGCGAAAAGAACGGCGACGACGAAGCTTCCGAGAAACTTCCCGGGAGCAACAGCGGCCTCCCCGGAAACGATGCCACCGCCGGGCGGTATCAGAACCGCGGAGCGGCAACGGGTGCTGGCCAATCAGATCGCTACGAAGGCCGGCATCGCGCCGCGAGTGCGGAAGCGGCGATAGAACGATCGTTCGGCGCCAACGGCCGCAGTCCGGGCGATCCGCCCCCCGGTGTCTTCTCGCCGCAGCAACCTCCCGCCGGCGGGGGTCATCAGCCCTGGAGAGGCCGAGAAGATTCTTGGAATTTTCTGGACCGAACCTTGGAGCACCGGCACTGGGTGGAGACGGGGCCTGCCTTGAGGGAGCTGGATCGGGCGTGTTACTCCTTGCTTGAGTCGAATGCGCAGCTGTGCCTCAGGATTCAGGGGCTCGGGCTGGAGTACGCCGGGCTCACTCGGGAGCTGATGGCCTCGGGGGGTGGGGAGGTGAGCGGGGATGTCTCAGGGCAGTTTTTTGTCGGATGCGTACAGGCGAAACGCATCGATCTTTTGTCGGCAAACACCCGAAGAACCGCGGCGTTTGTGGTGAGATAAGCGTGAAAGTAGTGTGCATAGCATGTGGTAGTGCTGAAGAGCACCCGTGGAGGGGAGAGACGGGAAGGTTTGGGAAAGTTGTACTAGAGGTGTTCTTGCTCCGACATACGACTGGTACGTGCGTTTCCCCCCAGCTACACTGCTGTATATTTGTTTGTTGGAAGCGGAATGGTTTTGTTTTCGCTGCTGCTGCCGCTGCTGCTGCTGGCTTGTGAGCTCTGCACACGACATGTACAGGTGTTGGTCTGGTTGAATCGGTCATCGAGCTGCTGTGGTCAGTCGCACGATGGGTGTTTTTTTCATTCTGGTGTTTTTTTTCCTCGGCCCGTCTTCTGCTCTTGACTTGTGCTCTTAACAGGCGGTTAGAAATGCTTTTCTGTGGGGAAACAATAAACTCGTCGTGCTTGTTCTCCGATTCTGTGTGTCGTGCCGCTCTTGCGGATGATGCAGCACTGCTTCTCAAAAGGCTATAGGCTAGTTCACCCTCCCAGAAACGGAGCGGCATCGATCAATATATCGAGTGGTCAGAAACCCGCAAGATGGCAAGAGACCGTGATGATCACCATGAACATGAGCGAAAATTCCCACCATGCCCTCAGCACACATGGGTATAGCGACCCGTCAGCGGCGTAAGTTTTTATAATCCATCCTGCTTCGTGCTGTGCCGACGCCGGCATCTTGGAACGGCTGACCGTTGACAAGTTTCAGGGTATGACCGGGGTGTTGTCCGTGTACGCAGGGTTAGCTAAGAACCGCAAACATGTTGGATAAAGTATAGAGTAGGCTAAGTTGGGGTTGGGGTTAGGGTCAGCGTTAGGGTCTGGGTGCCCCCTGCCTGGCACAAATTTTCTTTCTTTGCTTAGGCAGTCCAGCGTTGTCGCCAAGGTGTTTGGCGTGACGCGAATGCGTGCGCTTGACACCAACGGTCATGGCATAGCTCAAGTGTTTTCGCCAAGACGTGGGGCGTGACGCGACTGTGCTTGACTGCCACAACGGTCATTGTAAGTATTGTCGCCGAGGCGTTTGACGCGGCGGACTGCTCTTGCCAACGACAACGGTCAAACCAACCAACCACCCTTGCATCCTGTCGATCCCACGCGTCGCCTGTTTGGCCTCGCAGCCGCTAGACGGCGAGCACCGCCACGGCAGCGGCTTCCGTCCCCAGCAAGAGCCCCTCGACGTCCCTGACCTCCTCCAAGGCGGAGCTAGCGTCGTCGCGCCCGTCGAATACCATCACCGAGGTCGAAGTTCCGGCCGTCGCGCGGAGCGCCGTCACGACGGCCGCAGCCAAGAGCGGCACAGCGCCGCCGCCGCCGCCGGCACCGCGAGAAGAGACGACGAAAGTCGGCGGCATCGGCTTCTTCGCCGGAGGACCGGAGAGAGCCCCCCGTTCCCCCGGAGAGATGCTCCGATTGCGAAGGGAGAAGGAAGAGGAGAAAGGTGCAATGCTGCTGCTGCTGCTGCTGCTGCTGCCAGGGGCGGAGTCAAAGAACCAGTGCGTGGGCACGCGAATCGGTCCGCGGATCGTTCCCCGGATGGGACTGACGTTCGTCGTTTTTGTGCCTCTTCCCGAAAGTCCGCCGCCCGAGGGATGGACTCGAGCCACCACGCCCACCACCATCACCACCACAGGAGAAGCGGCGGGCTTTCCAGGGAACCGTCGGTGGAACGGCGGCGTGTGCGTCATGCTGAGGACCGTTCGTACTAATGAATCCATCTCAGGTCTTGCCGCCGAACGGGATGTCAGTGAGAACCGTTCCGCGGACCCTTCCAGGGTCGCCTTGGCCTCGGCCGGCAGACGTTAAAGTTTGTCGCCTGCACTTAAGAAGCTGTAGTTTTTGCCCAGACTGGGGTTCTTGGTTCAGAGTGTAAAGCTACGAATGGCCGCTAAATAGTTAGTGGGGGTTCTAGACTGGTGCATAAATTCTAAGGTTTTGAGTTTTTCGAGACCAATATCTCACTGCTAAGTTTCATAGCTCTGCAGTGCGGGCGATGTATCAGTATTCTGATGGCGGCCTCATCACGAATCGGTCGGTAGAATCTCCGTCGGAGATTCGTAGTTCTCCAGTGTGTTGAGCGGCGCACAAAGTAGCCCGCGCGAGGGGTGGCGAGAGAAGCTGATGGCGGCAAACCCTGCGCAAGGGCGAGAACGATGAGACAACACTTTTTCGCTAGCACCGGTTCAGTCAGCACCAGGCTGGCGGCAGAGTTGGGGGTCCGTCTTGCGGAAATGGGCATGTTGAGCTGTTGAGTGTAAATAAGGACCGGGGTTTGAAATCTTCACATCTCTCGCAGACAATTTTCACAAGTTTTTTTACGCCGACCAACGAAAAGGTCCCACCGTGCAGAGATTTCAAAGAAAGTTCAACTACTCTATTTTCAGTACATTCCGATGATCAGTGAAGATGATCAGTGAGAGGGCTGTTGTAGGGCCATTGCTGCGACTATGCCGTGACTTCCACTGAATCGAGGTAGTCAATTGTGGGTACTGGTGGTACTCCGGTCTGTCCCGATGCACCAAATAACAAGGTTCATTCGCTCCTCGCTCTGAAAACTGTTGCCTGACGACGTATGACGAAAGGACGCCGACTGGCGCACATGTGCAAGGGCTTGTTACTCTTTGTATAGTATGCTCTATTTACTTCGCTAACTTACTGAGTTTTGAGCGAAGCTCAAGAAGACCATGTTGCTGTTCCGTATATACCTCTTTCGTTCGAAGATGATTGTAGACCCAGACAACTGAGACAGGCGGCGGGAGATAGTGTGGACGTTGTGGAGGTCGCGAGCAAGCGAGCCGCGAGCACTCCCCGAGCCCCGTGGATCAACCATACCAATAAAATGCGCTCAACCCGGGGTCGTACAGTAGTATTAGTTCTTACCTGCGACACTAACTAACAACAGTCCCGCCTGGTAATCCAAACCAAAATCCAAGAATTTGACAAGTATTTCGGAGCGTGTGCGTACAAGATTCTCGGCCTGACGTGCCACCTTATTGGTGCCACCTTATTTTTTATCTTATTTTTAATCTTATTTTTTGTGCCACCTACGTATCTATCCGATACTAAACTATGCTGCAACGAACGGTGTTCACTGGCTTCTTGGTTGATGGCCATATCGCGGTATTGTTATAGCAGATCCCTGCAGAGTGGAGCAGTATCGCCCACGGGTGATGCAAGACGCAAATTAAAACAGGCAGCACGACCAGCCCACAGCTGGCGCTGCTACGGTACGCTGCAAGCATGTAAACGTTTGCAAGCTCAGCACTCCACACCTCACACGGCTGACGTTTTTTTTTTTTTAACAGCCCAGCGAACCGGTAGCGAACCCCAACGAATCAACGATTTGACGTCAAGATGTCACGGGTTCTCAAGTGAAACCGTCGGCGCAAGCGACGTCGCCGTCATTCGCAAGAGAAGATCAATCCACGCAATCGGAATGTATGGCCGCCTCGTCAGTTTGAACCACACGACAATCGCATGTGCTGACGCGAGATTCCAGAGCTCTCTCTTATCCTCAAACCCGTGACAGACCAACAGACACGTTTTTTTTTTGTACAAGCAGTTGACGCCAAAATACATCAACTTGCCTACATGTACAGTAGTCTACAATGCCGCTCAGGACGGCACTCGACAACCGGTTCAAGATCGCGACCAAGCAGACAAGTATCGCCCAGGAGGTCCTCGCCGGCGTCCTAGGATGGCAGACCGTGGTCCAGTCCTTGTCGTTCTGTAAGTGGCGATGTACCGACGTTGAGTATGAGAGTTGAACTGTAGTGCACAGCAGTAGCGCCGTGCAGCGGTCCCTCTGAGCACTCGCATTGGGTCACCCCCCTGGCGGGGCCGGATGGCACTAGACTTGAACCCGGCTGGCATGGAACCGCGTTGCCGACCGTGATCTTAGTACGGCAGCGGTATTTTTGTAAACGGATGGTGTTAGACTTGAATCGCGTTGACTTGGAACCGCCGTTGACTTGGAACCGCGTTGCCGACCGCGATCTTAGCACGGCAGCGGTATCTTTGTCAAGATCCGAGGTGGTGCAGATCAGTGTGTCGGCACGTCTTGGCACGGCAGCGCTACCGTTGTACAGATCAGAAGTGCAGATCATCAGACCGCTATGTCTCGACCCGAATTTCTGCCGGCCGAGTCATTTCGGGGGTGGATGTGAACCTGAGTCACAGCTGTCTCCCAGGTCTCGCAAAGGTCATCGGAGGTATCGAAAGCAGGCAGTTTGGCCACGTTCGTGGCGGGAGTCTGCTGCACTAAATCGAGGGCCGATCTGGGTATTGTCTACAGCGCGCATGATACGGCTTCCGCACCGTATACGTACGTACGCTATGTCTTGTTGATTGTCCATCTTGGCGCGCCATACAAGTGTGTCCTTTCACAATATGACTGCTTCTCCAAAAACTAACACAGAAATTCCCATGACCAACCATTCTTCTCTTCGGTACTGCGTCCCCAACACTAGTAATAGCCACAACCGAGCCACATTTTCCTTCGGTCTTCCATGTAGTCACTCTTGCTCGTAGATTGTGAACCAACAGCACGAATGTGCGTCACTATATGACCGAGGCGAGGGTTTCTTGCTCTCTGCCGTAGAACCTAAGTACATACTCATTCCGGCTGTAAGAAAACAGCCAACACCGACGCAGAGGTTTCTTGGACAAGGGTACTTGCTTTTTAATTGCCGTAGCTGATGACACCTGTTCGTTATTGATTCGCCACTTCTTAGCCTTGGCCAGCGAGAGGTAAACTGCCGTAAGCACCTGTAACGAAGCAATCTCTTTTTGTCGGGGCAAGGATTGGCCGGTCGCCCCGCAGTGGGGCGGGGGGCCAACTATGAATCGCTTACGATCGGGGCAAGGGTTGACCCGCCGCCCCCCAAAATGGGGCGGCTGGCCAGAATGTGACCGATGGATGTGGAGCCCAAGAAGTAGAGTGCAAGGTTTAGGTGCAGCTTTGACGGGGGGTGCTTCGACCTCATTTCATGGTCTCGAAGAAGGCGTAGATGGTGTTGTGGGTCACTCGCTATGCAACAGGGACCATGGGAGAAACTGGTGACGGAATAGACTACAATGTCGCCAGGACATTATAGACCACTACAACAGGGGAAATGGGAAAATCAAGTCTTTTGCACTGCGCGCAACCCCGGGGTTCTTGTTTCCTCTGTGAGTTATCCACAGCTTTTTATTCTACTTGCTCTACTTCTTCTCGTCTTGTGGTCTACAGTAGTAGCCATGTTTGCAACCTAACTCTACGCGTTGGTCCTTACTACAAATTTACGGATTATTACGCTTCCAGCAACTAAGCAATTTTCCTCAAGCTTCTGTACACTATAGTCTAGATGGGCAGCAGTCTTTAACACCCACGCCGTATGGTGTGGGTGAATCACGGATGGACATTAGACGAGCTTGCCTCACGCCTCACCCTCGATCTTTGGGTGCAAGACCAAGCGGGTGAAAAATCCGCACACATGGGGACATTGTTGCAGGCGTGTAGTCTTCGACTGGATCCATCTGCACTCACGCGAACCTACCTGAAATACTCCAAGTATAAGCAATGGGCAGGCTTTGGTTTCGGTGATGAGCTGGAGTCCAGCGGTATGTTCATTTCCTGGTCGTGTGCTTGTTGTTTCTCATACCCGCTCCTGAATTCCTGCAGACGCGAGTCTGCTTGTGGGGGGCGACGAAAGCGTAGACCAGAAGTCGACTTTCGAGGCTTTCCTGCTTGTCGCCGGAGCATCAACCATGGCGTTCGGTGCGTTCTTTAACATGCCGTTCATCGTGGCACCTTCGGTGCTGTACTCTGCCCCGGAAACAAGGTATGGTGACTATAAAGACAGAGCGATCTTTATTGCAGTGGAGAGATCGCCACTGTTTCCCACACCTGTTGATGAGGTACGCGTCCAAGGACTTGACATGAACTATTTGAGGTGCAAAGTAGAATAGTTCCGATGGTACTCACGAACCTTTGTTTCCGAAGGGCAGTAAACACTGGCCTCGGCAAAATCCTTTGACTGATGCCGACATATACAATACTCGACCCTGACGGCGATGCATCCCTTTCCTCCTACGAAAATGCCCTCACAACCCCGATTCGGACCTCGACCGCACCTGCTTGATTGGCCACGAGCAGCAACAGCATTGGTGGGCACTTGGCATCGCAAGCCCTTGCGAATTTCGGGTCGGCGATGTTTTTTGCTCTCGCCCTCAAGCTTAGTTTCGTGTCTTTGATTCCGACGGCGTTGAGGCTCGGAGCCGGGTGTGGGATATCCGTGCTCGTCAGCGTCCTCGGCATGCGCAACATCGGCGTCTTGGTCAACAACTCTTTTTCGCTGCAGGCGTTCACCTGGCAAATAGTGAGTGGTGCGAGGGTTAAAAGTGGTGCCAGTTGAGCCTGTAGTGGCATCGCTGTCGTTGCTGGCAACATTAGTTGGTTGTCACTGATCCGCTTGGCGAGAGAAAAGAAAGTGATGAATGCAAAGCGAGCAAGTGAGCATGGCAACGAAATTTCGACGTAGTTCAGCGTCTCCAACCGTCAACCACACAGCTATCGGACAGACGTTGTGCAAGCTGAAGCGAAACGCCGGGATGGCGTTGTTGTTGAAGGCGACATTTTTTTATAGGGTACAGTTCCCTTCTTGCGTGGAAATCGCGTCCTTCCGAAGGTAGGAATCGTTCGACGGGATATATATGCTTGCGCTCCACAACCAACCTCTCTCTCGAAGCGTGTCGGTGTGCGCAGCTCTAACAAAATTGGCACTGCTTTGCCGAATGATCGACTGAAATCGTGAACAGATCGTCGGGTTCGGCATCATTACCGCCGCGTGCGGCAAGGCAGCCCCAGAGAAACAATTAAAAAAGTGGATGCACGTCCTCGGAGTCCCGATGGTGATCACGGTCGCGATTTACGCGGTGCTCGACCGATCCAAGTTTCAAGGCTACTCTCTGGCCGACCACCCTCCCCTGAGCAACTGGGGCATGGGAGCCTTCGGCACGATAAACTTTTCCGAGCTGCGGGAAACACCGAGGAAGTACTGGTTCTACATTAGCAGGACTTTCCTCAGTGTCAACATCAACGTTTCGAGCATCCTGCTGATCTTGATCGATGCCGTTTGCCTAGAGGTAAGGTTTTGAAGGAGGAGAGGAGGGCGGGAGCATGGCAGGCTTTCCCGGGACAAATGCGCGGTTTCAACTCGGTCTACCGAGAGTTTCCATGGAATCAGTCCCTTCCGGTATCTTTCGGGCATGGGCTTGGAGATTGGGCTGTAGAAAACATAGGTATTGCTTACAGCATTCGGCTCGAAACTCAAGCTTCTTTGTTCGCGCGTTGCATGGCTCTTGGGCCTCTCCCCAGGATGTACGCACCAAGGTGAAGTCAACCAGAGAGGTCGACTTCTCCAACGCTATCGGAGGTACCAAGAAGGTGACCCCAGATTACCGGTAAATGCACCTCTTTTGGCAGATCGTGGACAGTACACGCACCTGAGCCCACTCGGCCAGTGACTTGTCTCGAAGTAGAAGTAGAACAACGCCTTGAATAGTGAGCTTTTTCATGACCCAGAACTCCGGGTATGTACATACTCAGCGCAACTTTCCCGCCTTGCCAATGTCGTGCCATGTTGCATCCTTTTCTTGCCCCCAAGTTTCGCTCCATGGCCTGCGCCATACCGTGCATGTCCTTGGTTGGAAATTTCATGGGCGTTACCACCCAGGCGGCGTTCGTGCAGTCCATGATCCTCGTGTTCGCCGGCGGCAAAACAGGCCTAAGCGCTGTTGTTACGGGTGAGTCTTCGCGATCCCATCAGGGCAACCTGGGTCTATTTTCGTTCCGTACATACAGCAGTAGAGTGGATCGAGCGAAATGCCTGGGTGATTCGTAGATACCCTAGTGCCCGGGGTAGGGTAATGGGTATGTTTGTCAATGCTGCGAAAACTCCGCCGCCGGTGAACCCCAAACCAAACCGAAACACGTTCGTTCGTGATAAAGAACAACTTTCTTCGTCCTCTGTGCCTCTCATTCAGGGGCACTGCTCCTCATGACCACCGTGATGTGGCCACTGCTTCCGTTGCTCGCACCAGCGCACGTTTCCGGAGCTCTGACGGTAGTCATCAGCCTAAGGTGGGTTTCGTTGCGTCAGCCTATCTATGGTGCGGTTCGTTCCGTCATCGGCCTAGTGTGCGTTTGGTTCCTTCGCATGGCGCAACGGCCGCCCGCTGGTTCGTGCCACATGCCGCGACCGTGATGACGATGAGCGGCTTCCCCTGCTGCCTGTCGGCCTGCGGCTTGCCACGTCCATGGGTTTCAATGCATCCTCCACCAAAACCAGGTAGAGGTGTCTTATGTGAATTTCTATGTTCTCCAAGCCGACTTGCTGATATAGATTGCGTTATCCCCTCGCTACGGCTTCGCATCCGGGACGAAAGTGTGGTTGTATTGTCACAAGTGGTAGAAGTTCTATATTCAAGGCCACTCGTTCAAGGCCGGTTTTCTTGTGTAAAGCCGGTGAAAATCGCTAGCCGCAAATGGAATATTCAAGTTTTCTGATACTCTGAATTTTGTTCGGTACCCGACATAAGGCCGGTGTTTTCCCTAAGACTATTTTATTTCCTTTTCCCTTGCACCATACCGGTCTAAAACAGGGACCTCTGCGCCCGTGGTTCATGTACGTTGCTAGCGCTTGACAGCCGATTGATTTCCAGTCTACATCTCGTGAATGAGGGAGGCACCAGGCATTGCAATCCCCCCCTGGTTCATGCTTTGCTAGCCTGTGACAGCCGATTGATTCCCAGTCTACATCTCGTGAATGAGGGAGGCACAAACGATTGCAGTCCCCCCCGTGGTTTACAGCCGATTGATTCCCGGTCTCCATCTCGTGAGCGAGGAACGGGTATGACGGAGGCACCAGGCAGAGGTTGCCCACGACTCCCCTTCGTTACGGTCTGGGTCACAGCGGGAAATAATGTGACGTTTACTGCATGTAAATCCCACACAGTCAGCCGTAGCGGACCCTCAACAACGCCAGTTGAATAACGCCGGTGGTGGCCCCGTATAGCGCCGCTGCCCCCGAAATAGCGCCGGTTAAATTGCTGAGCACAGACTGAATCGCCACGTCATTTTTCTGTACGTTGAGTAGCACCGGTCCCTCGGAAAAGCGCCAGACAGTTCACCGGGCACAAAAATATAATACCGGCGTCGATGAGGGCCCACTACTGTGTTGGACCGGAACGAGACCGGAAGGAAAATCAGACGAAAAAAGCGAACCCCATGGATTCTACATAACTCTATTCATCCTCCATGCACGCACTGGGCTTCGGAGCAACGCTTCCGGCGACCTGGTTGCGTGCGTAGTGGTACGATTCAGCAAAGCTGTAATGCCTGAACGATACATACACATGCGTTTGTCAAGAAGAAGGTCAAAGTTCAACAGGCGCTCTCTGTCTGCATTTTTTCTTGTGTTCACGTCAAATCAGCGCCCACAACAATATTTATTTGTGCCGTTTACTCCAACCCAGGTTTTTCACCGTCATCAAGATGATCGACGTCAACGAGCCCAGAAACCTCCTCATGTTCGGTAAGAAGCGATGTCGGGCCCCTCGAGAGAAGGGTTGACGCAGCACAGATAGATGTACGGCAGTGCCGGCCCGCTCCCGAGAAGCAAGTTCGTAAGAAACCGAGGCTCAGATTTTGGACAAACTTGAGATAATGCGCCCTAAGAATCTGAGCATCGAGGCGGCCGGCGCTACATCAATCAATTTCTACTTGTATGCTTTCCTCAGTGTGGTGGGGGCACAATAGGGTTGGAGCCTCGCTCAGAAGAGACAGGTGTTTCTTAGGACCCCAAGCGCGCATGGCCGGACACGGGGCCAGGCTAGCTTTCCCACCACCTCGATCAGCCAACAAGTATGACTGGATTGGCTCCGCTAGCTTTCTGCCCATTTCGACCAACTACAAAGAAGTTGAACTGGAGTGTTTCGGAGTGGGTTTCGGGCGAGTAAACCGCACTCTGTTGGACGGAAGAACTGTTCGCCGGTGACATGGTCCACGTGTGGCGCAAGCGCCAACCGGAAGCACTCGACCTCTACGGCAACACGTTGTAACTCAACACCCTGTTTTCATCCTCTTTCGTACACGTACGCACTTGACCGTAGATGTCTGTGTCAAGTGGAACATCTAGCCCTCGAGGGTACTGATGGCACCATTATCGCACTACAGAGTAGCATGAACGACCGTCGCAGCCAGTGAGATTGTTCTCTCTACTGGACGCTTCAGAGGATTGGACGTACAGGGCGTCCGTGACGGTCAAAATTTCGCCGTGCGGCACTTCCCAAAACGCGGAATCCCGGATCCGATGAGAACCCGCTTTGCCTCGTCCCGGCTTTGTAGGGATGCGAAGTCAATTGCCCCCCTTCGGTGTTTGCCATCGGGATTGGGTTTTCGTCGCTTGGCAACGACGTTGTAAAACAAGCCAATTCACTTCGTGAACTCGGCAACCAGGTTACCGTTTTTTTTTTTTTACCTCTGTTTTTTTTTTTGGCGGTAACCATAATGGTGGTCGAGTAGACCATGTTGTGCGGGGTGGAGAACCCTCACTCCGCGCAACGGGGATGATCGCACCACGTTGTGTTAAAATGGTCAAGCATCCCCGAGGCAGTTACACAGTGCCTACTACTGTCTCTGGAAGTGAAAGCACCAGAAAATAAATTAAGTCATACGTAGCTGTCATCCGTATGCAAGGAAGTAAGCGCAAGATGCCGAACACCCTTAGCAGGATGCAGTTCACCCTTCATGCGACTCGCCAAATACCTCACGGCGCTTCGCGCTTGGTGATGTGAGAGCCTGGTCCGGTGAGAACCCGGCGTGCTCCGTCCCGGCTTTGTAGGCATGCGAGGTCAATGGTCTAACGACTACGGAATGCACGACTATGAGTACCCCCCCCCCCCCCCCCCCCCCCCCCC